>JAIPRL010002388.1:18124-61020 GCA_025469235.1 Pemphigus obesinymphae | reverse complement strand
AAATTCTTCTATGTTAAAATCTTTATCTACAATTGCGAAAATGTCGTCGACGTACCTTAGCCAAGTTTTTGGAAAATTGTTCAGCATTTTTTTATTTTCTGTTTCGAATCTGCTCATAAAAACTTCTACTAGGAAGGGAGATAATGGATTTCCCATCGCTGTCCCTGTACACTGCTCCTAAAATTTTTCATTGAATTGGAAATTAAAGAATTAATTAATTTAACAAAACTCTGCATGAGTCAAAATGTATTCCAATTCAATGAAAAATTGGCAATTTACTAGAAAATAATATAGTATATATACTTAATAAATATCGCTTTACATAAAATATTAAAAGGATGCAACACACTCATTTCCTGTATCTTTATATTTGTGCCTTGTTTTGATCTATTATAAAATTTTATAAAAATATGAGAATATTATCAGTGTCAAACCGTAGTTTTTTCCCTTGAAATTTGAATTTTGAAATTATAATTATTAAAATAGATAAGTATATTATTTTTAAAATTTTCAAAAATAAACAATGATCTATCAAAGACTATTATCTCCTTTTTAAATTTGGTTAATACAGGTACCTACTCTAATATAAAAAAATGATAAATTTGCAATATTATATTGTATTAGACATGTCTATTGTATTATACTATATTCTTTTCTATCTTAGCTAGCATTTTACCTTAACTCCAGAGGACAATTGTGTCCATAAATCTCGTATTCTCTGATTTTTATATCATATGTTCTGGCATTCCTCAAAGTGGTCACCTTAGTCCTCTACTATTCATTCTTTTTATCAACTCGCTTCCTGATTTCGTCTCATTTGATAAAGTACTTCTATTCGCTGACTACGTCAAACTATTCCTAAAATTTTCATCTCCTTCCGACTGCTTTCTCCTTCAATCTGATATTGATACCTTCTACCACTGGACAAAATAACTTAACCTCTAGCTCCCTTAATATCAGAAAATATCACATTATGTCTTTCTCTCGCAATCGGACTCCTATTCTATCCATGGCTCCTTAGTTAACCACCTCACCCTTATCAAAAATCTAGGTAATCTATTTTTTTCCTAATCTTTTTTTTTGAATTTCATATAAACATATAATTTGTAGGGCTTAAAGTCCTCTTAAAGCTTCTATATAGGCAATTTAGTAAGGATATCTTTAGACAAATGAAAATCTCATGATTGGAAAATGTTCAAATACATTAGTATATAATTAAAAAACAGTTGTATACTAGTTACATATTTTATTGTTAAATTAATAATTTAATTATTGAAAACGAGGTAAAACGTGTTTTGGGTAATGCACGTTTCTGAAAAAAATGAGTGATTTTAGCAATTGATAAACTCTATACAAATTTAAACATCGTAAAATATAAATTTTGCTATGTGCGATTTTCGATAAAATTATTAGAAGTCGAGTTATAACATATAAGACTTTGAATTTCCTATTTTTAAAAATCTTATACATTGACTAATCATTGTATTGTAAATCGTCCATTTAAAAATTTAGATCATCTTATGATCTTTATTTCTATCATCAATCTTTATTTTATTATTTTTTAATTTATGTGTAATTTATTTGGAATGTGCTAAGATAATTCAGTTTTATAGAAACGTAAATCTCTCGAAGCATGTTTCATGCGTGGAATCATGGTGATGTGGCGTCCTCTTAAGTTTATAGGTACAATATACAGGTAAATATCGAATAATCGTCAAAATCCTACAATTCCTATCCTAATGTCCAATAAATCGACGATGAAATTTCATTTTTTTTTAGTGTAATAATTCAACTGATTATGTATCGGTATGTACCGATATACTTATCTATCTGTATATAAAGTCGTTTAATGGTTTCCAAGAGTATGGTGTAAAACCAAATGACTTGCGCGCTCTAAACGTGATAGCCAGCTAAAAGGTCGACTTAGTAGTTGTTGTTATCAGACAGCGTTTACGAGCTGAGTTTACCCTTTTTGTCAATAAGTATATAAACCAAATTACTCAAAAACCAATAATATTATATGCCCCTTTTATATGTCCGTAACGTTTCCGCACAAAATCCAGTTTTAAACACACATACATTTTTAAATTCGAAAAAATATCATTATTGCCGAACCCGTCGGATACCTCGTGTGTCAAATGTAGGTCGTGGATATTGACTAACTTACCTTTAGCTAGGCCGATAGTTCTAGACTAGTGCTTCTCAAACCGTGAGCCGTGGACTCTTGGGGGCTGTATGGGTATTATGGAGGGGGGGGGGTCATGAAATATTTGTATATATTTATTTTATTTTATCTATTTTTAAATGTCTTAGCTGCCTTAGTTATATTAATTCCTTTTGAATCGACGTATCTCTGTGAAACTGCATTTTCACAACTTCGATAAAAAACAAACATATAGATCATGCCTCTCTACGCAGATTTTTGGTGCAAATTTGCACATTGCTGTTTTAAATACCACACCACCGGATATTGATTTATTGGAATATACTAGTCCGTCCATCACATTAATTTTCTAATTTATACTCTCATTTATATTAATTATTACTAATTTATTTGTATTTATGCATATTTAAAGTTTAAATTTATTATACATTTTTTTAAAGCTTTTAAAAAACGTATATATATATTTACTATTTACTTAATTTGTGTTTTTTAAATTTATTCAGCAATTTAATATTTAGTTAAGTAAAACAAAAAATTAAAAAAATTCCGAACTATTTAAACGATTTTGCTGGTAAATAAATATTCTGGACCTTAATATACGCGCCTTTAGCTTCAACAAATATTTGGAACTCTATGGTAGTACATAGACATAAAATAAATCACATGCTCATTTAGATTCTTATGTTTGGGCTAGTTCTGAACTTGTCCTTAAGCAATTACAGAGATTTAATTTTGATTTCGACTCATGTTTCTCGAGTTCTGTTGCCGTGATTTTTTGTGTGGCTCAATATACGTATTTCTTTAGGAGTATAATATTACAAATAGCCTTTATATTTATCTAACATAAATAAAGCGACAACGTAAGGCCCGTTTCACAGTCATGTGTATGGAACCCGAGTTTTTATACGCCAAGTATTGCATTTTTATTGTTTTTAAATATAATGTGTCGTAGAGTTGTAAAATTTTATAATGTTTTAAAGTTCATTGTACAACGATAAGCACTAGTCACAGAATTTCATCCTTCAAATGATGAAACTCGAATGAATGAATTAAAATGAATTTACAATATATGAAATGCGTTTGCGATACGTGTGGATTTGAAAATAAATAATGGCATGTATGACAACGACAAATAAAACATTTGACCGTATAAATTTGGAATGTACAAATCTAGATCGTAAAAGATAGGAATGTACAAATCTGGAACGTACAAGGGCTTGGTATAGGCTATTTAAATTGCATTTACATTAATGTTATTGCATGAACCATCATTCTAAGGGGTTAATATCTGATATTTTATTAATAGGATTTATAGGTGTCTATTTGTTGAACTATTATATAGGGACCTTATCTATATATTTTATATTAGCATGACTTTTACCATTAAATACAATAAGTTTTTAAACACATGTAAAAAATATGCTTGTAAGACCCTAAATTATGTTTTACATTAGTTATATGAATTTAAACCATACAAATAATAGTGATAGGTGATGAAATCAAAATTATGTAACTATGTTTAGATAATGAACAAATTTTTTTTGGAATATAATATGTCTACAAATATTCAAGGAAAATGTGTTTTTAGCAAAACATAAGGCTATAAGTATAACTTAGTATTTAAAGCATCGGTGATTAATTAAATTAAAAAATAGTGAGAAAGGGTGATTTTAACTTAAAATATTATAAATTCTCATTGTATTTTTGTTGCTACATTTAATTCGATTCAACAACCTTTTTTCAGGGATAATTATTTTCAGCTTAGCTATATGATAAAGTGTAACACACAAAATAACATAAACACAAATTAGTATATTAATAATAATATTATTATTTGCAATAAAGAGTTTAATTGTTTAATAAATCACATAAATTTATAAAATAAAAAGTGTTTAACAACAATTTATATACATTTTTATTCAAAACTAGTATTTATTCGTTTCGATTAATCTTAAAACTTAGATCCTAATAAATAGGCAGTTTATTTTGTCTCTGAATGGGTTTTAAAATTCAATGAAAACGAAATTGGACATTTTTGAATGGGCTCCGACTCGCCGGATGTAACGGCGGCGAGTCGGAAGGCAAATGTTATTTGTCTTCGTGATCGATGCTGATCGAAGGCCTCGTTAGTTCGACCATAGGAACATTGTCCTGAAAAATATATAGAAATTCGTTACTGCAAAATAAAATTAAGTTATAATATAGAGTATTAAAAAGATTAATATTATGCAATCGGTATACAAATTGGCAATAATTTAATACATTGATCATTTTATAATCTATAATAGCGAATAATATATGCGGAATACAGATAGATTTTACGATCAGTAGTTTGGGCTGTGCGTTGATCAGTTAGTCAGTCAGTTAGGACACGTTTGATTATATGAAGAGATTTCTTAAATGTTATCTAATTTACAATTATTATAAAAAAAAATTAGAAACATACTTTTATTCTCAAAACTATCAATATGGCATATATTCTTTGCTACCAGAGTAATATAAGAGTTGTTAGAAGTTTGATTTGTAGGAGGATGGAGTATCCATTATTTTTTTTTTAATATTTCATTGTATTGTGTACAATTGTACTACTAGTACTATTGTACTAGATTTTGAAATGTATATTATTGAAGAAAGGGTTATTAATGGTGTACAAGGTGTTCAGGACATGAATGAAAGAGCAAGACGTACAAGAGTGGGGAATTTGTGTGGGGAAACTGATGATTTTACGGTATGCACCAGGGTCCGGCTTTGAGTCCTTATTTATTTTTTTTATAAATGGATGAAACAACAAAGGATATACAGAGTGAGGTGCATGCTGTTTGTAGACGATATAGTATTGGTTGGTAAGAGTCTTGAGAAAATGAACGGTAGACTGGACGAGTGGAGAGAAGCATTTGAGGGAAAGGATTAAAGATTAGTAGTGGTAAAATAGAATATATAGAGTATGATTTTGGAGAAAGAGAACACAGAACGAATAGGAGAAATCAAGTAATGATATTAAGTGGAGATGTAGTGAATGAAGTTAAGAGGTTTAAGTATTTCTACTGAAACGTACTGGAAATTTTACTGATTCTACAGAAGAAAGGAGGTTTTGAGGAAGATAGGAAACATAGGATTAAGTATGGATGAATGAATTGGAAAGAAGGGTCAGGTATTTTGTGTAATATGCGAATCCCAATTGGCTGAAGAGGTAAATTTTATAATACAGTAGTCAGGTCTGCTATTATGTACTAATCAGAATATTTGGCAGTGGATAGAAATATACAATAGAGTATAAGTATGAGTGTGGTAGATGTAAGACTATTTAGATGGATAAGTGGAGTCACTAAAGAGGACAAAATAAGAAATTAATATTAGAGTAGTATAAGAGGGGCTCCAGTAGTGGAAAAAATGAAGAATAATGGATTGAGATAGCTAGAGCCTGTTTTAAGAAGGAAATATAGCAGCAAGAGGTATAATGGAAATGGTGAAATGAGGGAAAGAGAAAAGCCAAAAAAGAGGTGTGAGAATTAATATAGAGTGATATGAGGTAGGTGGGTGTAAGAGAGTTGGATGAGATTGAGTTCTGTGGAAGTTGAGAACTAGGGTGACTGACCCCAATTAGTTAGGAGAGAAGGCAAAGGAGAAGAATAGGAAGAAAAGGGTAAAATAATATTATTAATATATTTAATTTTTGTGATAATATATTTCAAGGATAAGACTGACACTAGATAAATTCGTGCGCATGGAGAGCCAAGTGAGAAGCTGCATTGAACGACTCCTATATTCTTATGTTTCAATGGCGAGGGAGTCAGGATAGAGATATGACCCTGGAGAATAACTTTACAATGATTTATTGCTAAAACTGGTATTGAAATGGTAAGATATTATAATTTATTTAAGTCTGCCCCCCGAAATTTATCCAATAGTGCTAAACATTGATATATGAACAAAATGATAATGATAAATATTACATTGTTTTAAAGGTTTTGTTGAACATTAATTTTTAAGCATTTAAAATTTGCTACATTAAACGTTATACATTAATTATTTTATATTAAATTAATGTATGTTATTAAATATTTAACTATTAAAGTTACACCAAATGTTTAAGACTGTAAAATATTTATTGTGATAAAAATGCTTAGACATCAATACACTTTTAACTTAATTTATTATTTTCTCTAACTAATATATAATTTAACCAAGTATGGAATTTGAAAAACTGATATTCTAACTTTGTTATATTTCATTATTTTCCATGTTTATTAAACAATATGAATGTTAAATAATACAATATACTTAAAATTAATTTTTATAAATCCAAAATAACCCAAAAAATATACTTTTAAGTGCGTATATTACATATTGCATATACGATGACTTACAATTTGATTGGTAACGTGATTTATATGCATTGGATCTGGTACGTATGTAGTCATTGGCGAGCATCCATTACACTGTCGTTTTAACGTAGCTTTGTGTTTAGTGCCATCACATCGTATTGCATATCGCAATTCTTCTGCCATTTCCGTACAGACAGATTGTTGCTACAATTAAAATAAAAATATATATTTATAATAAATTGGAAAACCAACAAAAAAACATAAATAAATAAAAGTATAAAAATGTATAAAATATTTTAATAAAATATACTTGATCTGTTGATTTTTTTTTGGAATGCCAACAGAATTCCAATATCGCTATGATAACAGCTACTGTAAGTCCACATAAGACGAATACAAACACTCCGCCTATAAATTGAAAGTGATTAAAGTTCAATTCATAGTTATTACAATTTTAAAGCTGAACACTGTTTTTTAGTGATCTTAAAGTTAAATGTATATTTTTTATTATTATTTGTATTTTTGTATTTTTTTTTCTATTAATAACGATTTATATGTATATATGATGTCATTTTTCGATTTTTGACAAAGATTTGTTTGAAAATCACATATTAGTAGTGAAAACACGATCTCGTTAATATGTATATATGTTATTTCTTCATAGTTCCGAAAAAATTATTCTAAAGTTTTAAAATTTACAAAAAATATGCAGTACATTTTGATGTGATAATATTAAAAAAAAAAAAATCGTTTCTCAATTTTTAAACACAATTTTAACACATCAATCTGTCCCGTACGTTATTTTTAGTTTATTGACTTTTATACGCTTTACACTTACCGAGATCATTGAGATCCAATGGTTTTGGTTTGAATTCTTTTACTTTTTCGTCTTTAATGCATATATCAGCAGCATTTTTCCACCATTTATCATATAGCATTTGAATGACTCCTTTTTCTTGGAGCTCCAATACAGCTAACGATAGTTTATCTCTCCAGACTGAACCTTTTTGAGTAGCAATACCATAGCCTTTAGAATCTAAAAGACCGCTGATTTGAGTTAGGTTGCAGTCTCTCTGTACGGCATAATCTATCATCGTTGATTCCATTAGAAATGCATAATTTCCCCCAAGGACTTTTTTTGTGCCTTCTTCATAAGTAGACACAAAAACTGATTGATGTTTTTCCATAAACTTCCACATTTTTTGGTAAATTGGTATTTTAGAATCCTGTATACATATTTTACAATTATAAACATTTTTTTTTGTGTCTAATAAGGATAGTTACGTTATTTTTTTTATAAAACTCTTATTAATTATCAAGATTATTCAAATATCACTGGTATACTACAAAATCGATTTAATATTACATTTATATTTTGTTAAAATAAAATTTTTCTCCAAATATTTACTCTGAAAAACGACATGGTCGATCCTCCTTCGAGTGTTCCGTAGGCAATTTTCTCTTGGGAAGACAACTCCGCTACGTTTTGTATAGGCTTTTGTAACCTCTCGACCGTTCTTAGTGCCGTCAAGTTAGCCGTGTATGATGGTATTATTATGATTGTGAAGAACCACCAAATTCCTCCTAGAATTCTGGCAGAAGTAGCCTATATCGGGATGAACAGTAATCATGAACATCAGTCGTCGAAAAAAATAATACATTGTTCACCGGCTTAGAATAAAAGGGTCGCTATGTTATATTTAAAAATTAATCAGAAGATTATTTTTAAAATTCCATCTGTAGTATTTTTATATACATTTAATATTTTTTTAATATTGCATTTCTTTTTTTGTATTACTCATTTTTAGCTTAAAACGGGTATCCTAAATATGTTTGGAAAATTTTGTATTGAAACTTTTTGTTTTTTATAGTAAGCCCGTATTTAGATGTATACCTTCGGAGTGATGCCCGCGTCTTGTTTCAACGACACGCCCGCGACAAACCAAAAACAATTCGATATGGTAAAACGGTTCTCGCGATAATTGTTTTCTGTGTGCGGCTGCCATTCGTACGGAGAGAACCTGGCCAGAAAAAACATGGAAAAACTCACGACCATGTAGGCCAGGAACATAAAGCTCCAAACACTGGTCGCCAAGGGATTTAAGAACGCGAACAATTTGGATGGTTCGTTACTCGGGACCTGAAACAAGGATACAAAAATAAAAATAAAATATATATATATATATATATATATATAAAATCCGTTGTTTTAAGTTGTATTTTTGTTGATTTTATTTTTATTTACAGGTTTTTTGTTCCGTGTGTGGGTGTATTTTTTACCATTCGTATAATAGGAAAAGTAAATTAAGGGTAGTAATAAAATCCACTCGGGGAAATCACAGAAAACTTTTTAGATTTTAAGTGATGATTGTAAAAGTTTGATGTACTTTCTTTTGTTGTTGTTTTTATATACCAATCTATATAATGTATTCCCCGTAATATAAATTAAATCTGTCGGTACCTACTTTATTTACCGATAATTGTGTTCTATAGGTACATTTTAATAACTAATTCATCTAATAAAATATAATAAAAACATATTTTTGTTGAGTTCAGTATTTATATTTATTTTACTCAAATATCGCTTAGGTACCTTAAATAGTATGCCTATTCCCATGTTCATAAACGGTTTGGTGAAGTCTACGACACTTTCTCGTGCATAGTTGATAGTCATCGAAGCCATGGCCAAGTCTGCTTTCTAAAATATATTAAAAATGTATCGATTATGGTAAATGCATTATCTATTATTGCTCTATATCGGTTACCTTGTCCATGAGTTCTTTAACTATACCGTTCCATTGTTTCGTTGCTGGATCGTAAGCCCCGTACTTGTTGTCTGGTACTAATGTAATTGCATAGTGAAATCCCACTTGCGAAGCTATTCTATGTAGTAGATCAATGCAAAATCCTTCGTATTTAGAATTTCCCGTTAGGTTCTGGTCTTCTTTGATCATTACGTAAGGTTTCTCCTGTAGGAAAATATAAAGTTTAAAATTAAATAAAATGAAAATCTAAAAAAAAAAAAATAAAATAAATATATCGATTATTATCAATAATAGGGTTACTAAATAGTTTTAGGTTCTATATTAAAATTACAGAGGAGAAGCATTTCTATAGGAAACATTCTTTCGACATTTTAATATTTATTATTCCAATTATTAAAACGGTAATATTTGGTAAATACAAAAAACTGGTTTCTATACAGGAGTAGAAATATTTCTGCTCTAGTTTTAATAGATTATATTTTTATTGTAAATATCCATGTAATAATATAATAAACAAATAAAATTGGGAATAAAAAAAAAAAAAAAGTTATTTTTCCACAGTTATTCCGACCAAAATGTTGGGATAACTTTTAAAGTGCTTAAAGTATTAAAAGTTGTTTTATTACCCGAATATAAATATTTTTTTTTTGTCACCGTATACCAGTGTTTACTGGCAATGTTTGTAATTATTTGTTTTAAATTAACGAGGAACTTCATAAGTTTACTGAAAAGAATATTAAAAGTATTGATTGCGTATTTACTTGAATATAATATTGTATACAAATTAATATAATCTTATTAATTAATTAACCTATTATTAAAAAGTTTTACATCGAAAGTTTTTATAAGTACAATAACTCAATACTCTGATTGATATTTTACTAAATAATAAGGTTAAACAACAATTCCAAAATGATAATTTTTTTAAAATTTATAACAAATAATTTCATATTATATCTAGTCATGTGAATATAGAATTTTTAAATTATTTTACTATTATTTCATAATTTTCTAAATACATGTTTATAATTGATTCATGTAAAAGGGTTTAAAAGCAGTGGTTGTAAATCTGGCATCACAGAGCCTAAATAATATTTATAATAAAGTAGAAAAAATACCAATATAATACATATTATATAGTGTTTAGAATAAAAGTCTAGTATATTAATTAAAAATGAACTTTAAAAACTAAAATAAAATAACTCTATAAAGACATGTTATATATGGTCATAGTAACCTTATTATACATTATTAAACCTATCGTTTTTCATAAATATATATATTTATTAAATTTTTCTTGATAAAATGTTGTTTTGTATAATACATAACATGTGTATTGAAATTCTCTTTCGTATTTTTTTTTCAAGTCGTATTAGCTGTTTTTATTATTTCTAATACTACATTAAATCTTATTCATTTTGATTTTCGAGAGCTACAATTGGATAACATGATTTAGATAAAATGTATGTGTAATTTAAGTTGAAACGAATAAAAATTGAATGGATTCGTAAAACAAGAACTAATTTCGAAGTGTAAATTCTTGAAGTATCAAGTTTATTTTCTTAATATAAGTACAGTATTTTTTTAATGTAAACTATAAATTCAAATAATTATATCCTACAATTTATAAAATAAATGTGTAAGTTAAAAAATAGTTGAAAAGGAAACATTATGCGGTGTAAAATGTTCAACAAAATATTCCCGAAAAAAAAAAGTCAAATTTTAATATTACAGTTATATAATATCAAGATTTAGTCAAGACCTTTAAGTGATTTCAGACGTCAGAAATATTTGACCAAAATCGAAATAGTCAATAAGGTACGGCATGTTAAATAAATGTAAAACGTTATATGCTGACGTGGGTAATCTAGTGAAATGTCAAGTTTCAAGAATAAAAATTTTGATCAAATGGTTACTTTTTTATTTTGTCAAAAAAACATATCAATGTTGAAGAATGCAGAAAAATAAATATCGTAGTATAAATTTATTTGAATAGTTAAATGAGTTCTGTATAGATCAAATGTATTAATTTGTCTTATGTATGGATTATCGATAGCTAATATACATTCATGTATGACATTTAATTGATTTGATGCCAGTTGTTCGGAGCATATTTCCTCAATGTGATCAGGCAATGTTTATTGCATCCTAAATTAAAATTTATTTTTGATGTATAATTTTTGTATAAAACATTCAGAGCAACGTCATGTCTCATGCATCACTACACATTTTGAAAATTTTTTGGAACCGAATAATTCTTGTCGTTGATCCAATTTTAAACACCGTGAATAAGTCTTTATCTGAACTTGTTTTCAAGTATCATGAAACACAATATACTTCAAGATATTTCCTATAATCTTTTTGCTCAGAGTAGTAACTTTTTTTTATTGTTTAATATACTAATGAATAACTGTTTCTTATATGTAGGTATTAATTTGAAATTTGAACAGTTATTTCACCAATATTTTATTTAAAAAATTCTATTAATTATTCATATTTTATACTCCACGAGTCTTATATGATATTGCCTGAATTTAATTAAAATTGTCCATCATAAATTAATCGTATGAAATTTGAAGACCTCTTGGCTAACGAGATGTTTCTGAGAACGAACACCACACGTTCTTGGGATTTAGGTTTATCCTCTGAACCCTTTTTAGAAACTAATTATTTGGAACAAATTACCAAAGCCCTATTACCATTATTATTAATATTATTAATATAACTATGTATAATTTGTAATATTCTGGCCAGAGCTATTTACAAAGCATATTGTTTGAAAACCTAAACATTTCTAAAACGATGGATGAAAACTGCCTTTAGCGAGTTAAATATAACATATCGATGAAATTATAAACTATATTTTAGTTCGTTTACTTCTAAGGGACTTAATAACTTCTTAATACTATGGTATCTATTAATTACATTATAATCTTGATAAAGGTAAACACAGAACATTTAACAATTAATAAAACTGTATAAAACTTCGATTTTGTATGCTTATACAAATTTGAGTTATATTATGTCAAGTGTTATGTTTATATTTTCATATTTCCATCTTTGTTCATCTATTGTTCCTTAAATAGTTTAAAATAAAATTTTCATTACTTATGATAGGTATTTACAAACAGCATTATTTTGAATAAATGATTTATGTTACTTTACATGTGTTTCTATCAATACAATAAGACCAAAAACCAAAAAGAAGTAAGAACTTCGTTCGTTGGGTAGAATAATGGTGGGTTTGAAAGCAATGATAAATAATTTTATGTACATGTCTTTTTTTTTTTTTTACAAATTTCGTGATTAAATAACAATAAAATTGATATTAACACACGATTCATTTTTAATAACTTTTAAAGTTTATTTAAATATTTTATAATATTAGGTATTTCATATTTTTTAAAATTTTATAAAATTGTATACATAAAACCCCTTAAAATCAAGTGTGTAGCATCCACTCAACGATGGATGATCTCCACACTACATGACCAGTTATTGTAAGTAACCACCATCGTCAATAACAAAGGATATTAGTATTTTAATATATGGTTAATCTTGCATTAAGTTTTTAGGCAAATTAAACGAAAATTAGGCGTTTTTATAATTTAAATAATTCGAAATTTAAAATTTGTAGAAATAGTCCAATTTTGATTAAATATTTTTGAAAAATTTTCATATTAATATTGTCGAAATAGTTATTTTTTCTACCATTTTTCGTAATTATTCAGTCTTTCTTTCCTTACACGACAAAACTATTCACATCATTATTAAACCAGTATATTCTTAGCTTCGTTGAGAATCTAAGATACAAAAATATCTAATTCTGTCTATATTACACTACCAATATATTATTTTTTCATACAATTTCAGCCATTAATTGTATTATACCTTATATGTAAATTTGGGTTTTTTCATAGTTTGTATATGGTAAAAATCTACACACACACACACACATATATATATATATAAATAGACTATAACTGTAATCGAGATAAGCCTATAAAGATTTTCAGTTTCAGATTCAAAGCATAACGAGAAATTTCTTATTTTTTTATTAGTGTTTGTTATTATTATTTATTTATAATATATTTCTATAAACAACTTTTAGACCATTAAATATGACCTAAATATTTTATACATACCTATCCATTTTTTACATAGGTAATAAAACAAAATATTATAAAATGGCAAATTTACCGATGATTTACCAATCATAAAAGTTCTAGTTATTGATTTTATACTAAATTTTTGTCTGAGATAACAATTTTTAAACATTATTATCGCTGTGTCTAGAGACCAGGACGTCTGTGTTTTTTTGCGTACACGGACGTTCGTGTTATCAATGTAAATCAGAACTTCGTGTTATCAATTCAGATTCGGACGCATGTATTATTAACAATAGTATATTACATAATGTAACTCGTGTACTGTAAAAATCAATTAGTGTGATGATTGCTCTCAAAATATTATAATATATTTTTAATAATATTCTACAAATATTTTATTGACCGAATACTTTAGTACATCTCAGATTTTCCCATCGACAATCTTCCATAATTTAATCATTAAAAAATTAGGTTAGTTTTTAAATTTAAGATCTAAAGTTTGTTAACGAAATTGAGAAAATTGTAACATTGTACCATTTTTATATTAAAATTTGCATATATGGCGCCGCCCTTTCTTTAATGTATTGCCATTGATTTGGGATATTTTTTTTAACATTTTATAAATATTCTTTTATTGGAAAAATTAAAAACATTCCTGTTTTTACAATTAACGTTTCTTCAAAAACCCTTAAAATTGTTTACTGAATATGTAAGTAGGGTAATAAAATACAATAATAGAACAATAGTATTGATTATATTGATTTAACCCTAAAAATAGACAATATAGATGTACAGATATTTTTTTTAATTGTTCATTATACCTATTGGCATGCATTATATTATTGACTAATAAATAAATTTATATATATATATTATATATACCTATGTGTTTAAAAATCATTTCAATTTGATTCATTCAATGTTTTTAATATTTTAAATACTCATGTATGATAATTAAATCTATAGGTATATATATACGTATCTATATATTAGTTACATATATCAATATAGGTAATTATAAGTTATATAAAGTTAACAGATGAACAAATCAAAAGTATGGAATCCATCTTCATACTTCCAACGTAATATTTTTCTAAGCCAAACATAATTTTGGATTCAGATACTTTAAATACTAAGTTTAAGTATCAAGTTTAAGACAATTATGTTTGATAATACTTATAATGTATGTATCGAACAATAATGGTTATTATCAATGTTTCATACTTTTCGCAGTATATTTAAGTATATTCAATATTAAAAATATCGAATTATATTTTTAGGGCAGGGATGAAAAATAAGCACTGATTAAGCCCTCTCATAAGTGGTCTATAGAAATCACATATTATAGGTTCTGAATACGTAAATAATGCGCACTGTTAAATGATTTCTTTAAAAAATTTACACCATGATAATTATTCATAGGAAGAATACAAAATATTAGATTATTTAGGTACTATATTATACATAGTCGAATTTTAAAACAAAATTATTTTTATATATTTAATCATTTGGATTTATGTATTTTTAGATTAAATAGCATTAATTAGTTTACACCAAACGACATTTTATGTCAATGGAATTTACAAATATCAAAAATCTACAAAAAACATGTAAAGACAATTAAGTAGGTAGGTATATAATGAAAAAACTATTTATGATTTAGTAGTGATTCAGATAATAATATTTATGCGAGTATCAATATTATAGAATGTATCGACCACTTTTTTATCTAACATTTTATGTTGGCTGTAAAAGTTTTTTCAAGTCATTCATCAATTCTAGCTTATTCTAACTTATGATTAAAATGAAAATATTGGCTCTTAAGGGGATTGGAAGCGGTCATTTATTAAAGGGTTGTGTATAGGAAATTATTTGATTTATTCGCGTTACGCAGTGTTTGTGTGAGTAGTATTTGGTCTTTAGTGTGTGTTAATATGTTCGGCATAATAATGACTGTGTGTTCACTCGCACGCACAGGCACATGTCAATAAATACGGTTACCGTTTTTGAAAAGACACTGAATCCCATTTTAAACATACAGGTTGTCCTAGTGATACGATAGAGATTCTGAAAACTGATCTGAATTAGTCGTGAAATCTACTTCAGAACGACTTTCCCATTTTTTTAAAATTTTTTTCTTGTTTTTCACAAAAAATGAAAATGTCCGAATATATTAACTTAATTTTAGGCGGACATAAGGAGAAAAAAATAAAAAATGTGAGAAAGTCGATCTAAAGTAGACATTACAACATATTCAGATCAATTCTTATAATCCTTTTTGCATCACTAGATCCATCGAAACGTTGGAAATAGAAATAGTTTAAATTGCATTCGTTGCTTCCAATCCCCTTACAATGAGTGCTTTATAACTATTTTACATATTACTAATACAGTTTTAAATGGATATTTTAGTTATACAAACGTTCATACTAATAAACTATTTTATAATAAGCCAACTGTGATGTAAAATTACGGTAATAATCTTTTAGGAGAATATTTTCCAAAATTGAGAATTTTTGGTAATTTTCTTTTATTAGCTGTATTTTATGAATAAAAAAATTGTATAGGTATATTATTCTTATTAAATAATTAATTTTAGTATTATTATTGTGGCCATATTTGTACAATAATAATAATAATAATATCGATATATCGATAAACAATTGTCTGAATTTATTCTTATTGTTAAAATTATTTTTATTAACAAAATATAAAACTCATATTATGGCCACAAAACTTGCGCAATGGCCACAAATGGTAGTACACGCACCCTATATAATATTATTAGTATAATTTCAGAAAAACATTTAATATGTTGAGAATTGTAACATATAGGTACGTACTACGTTGTCCATTGGATAATAATAATTGTGTACGAGCTTGTGTATATTGCAGTGTAGCCATGAATAATTTCAGTTATTATCACGATTTTAAGACATGTATTGGCACATAAATCGTGGTTATCACTTACGAGTTAACTGTTATTTTTGTTGAATATGATGTTTATACAAAGTATTTTCTGTCCGTCTGATTCTGTAGGAAATCTCGGCGGTATGATTCATTTTTATTACGCATCATTGTGAACTATTGTTATATTAAATTCGACAGGTTCACAGGAACCATTAGGATTTATGACTAAATTTTATAACGACGTTTACGTTTGTGCAATTTTCACAGGTTTTATTGTTACTTTGTAAGAATAAAAAAAAAAAAAAAAAAAAGGAATATTCTCCGGTAATAATCTTCTCGAGAATATTCTTTACACACATCACTAACCATAACACTTTGGTTCTCTTGCCAATTATGGTCTGTCATATTCTGTAAATGTTTTGGTATATTTCAATATTTAATTTTTTGTTCACAAGTACCTCTCTGACATATTTTAAATAATATACTTTAGACATTATAGTAAAAACCGATAATTCCTCTTAGTATCCTATTTGCGATTATGCTATTCGATAAAACCAATGCGGGACGAGTACCACCAATGCAAATGTACGTGTAAATTTTATACTTGGATGAAAATATAATCAGGAAAATAATAGATCGTCTTGATGGTCGTAATACATACAACGGTAGTTATTATGCGTTTTTCGATTAGAGATTGCATAATAATTTACATCGATTTTCGCCATAATGTATTTATTATGGTTTCTTAAACTTCTTAACGTTGGCTTCAGTACTCACATTTAAATAGGATTTATGAAATCGTTTTACGGTCATACGTGTGCCTACAATGTATATTTCTCGCAAAAGTTACGGTGTTTATTATTTTCAATTCTGATACATGAGGTGTACTAGAACCACAATTATATCAAGTGTTTTCTTATCGAAGTTGTATTTTTTGAAAATGTATTCTAATACTATTATTAAAATAAACGCTCAGTTGAATTCGCGTTTACTGACAAAACTAGAATCGCACGTATTGAGTTGAGTCGCAGATTTTTTTCAAACTATGCTAGTTCAGTCACAATAAAAATCAACATTATACATTGAATTGTACACAGTAATAAGACTGTATGTGGAAATAAAAAAAAAAAAAACAAAAAATTATAGATATAATTGACTGGTTCTACGCCAATATTGTACTCTTTATCGTATAATATTTATAGAGGCATAATCCGATTTATTATTTTTATTATCCTTATATATTGTCGGACGGTGTAAATAAAAATAATAAGAAATTAATGTAAACATCTTTATAATCCTTCTAAAACTCAGGAAATCAAATAGATACCGGTGAAAAATATTCACAAATGTTGATGTAAGTTGGCTGATATTTCATAATGAATGTAAGAACTGTACAATATATTCTGTAATTCAAATAATATTTTGCTTCAAAAATTCACTTTCAAAAATGTATAAAGTACTAGTGTAGTTTATTTAACATTCACTACAATTCCAAAAGTTACCGAATATATGGCGCTTAAATGATTAGACAGGTGACCGACAAAATAAGATAAATAAATGCTCGATTATTGGTTATGTACTATCAGAAAAAATAGAAACAACTTTGTACCTATTTTCAATAAAATAAAATATATATGTTAATATAAAATATGCATAACAATTTTATTGTAAAACTAAATTACTTTTAGGTAAGTGTGAAAATACATCTTTCAGACGTCGAAGAAAGTATTTCCCTCTTTAATAAAAAAAATGAAGAAAAAAAAGTTAAAGGTAAAAAGTCCTTTTAGCGAATAAATCGAAAAATGACGGGATGTCTCAAATATATTTAATATATAAAATATATACCGTATGAAATCCTCGAAAATGATGCGATCACTTTATAAAATAATGAAGGTGGTGTGTTTTTTAGATGAACAAATAAAGAAAGATTATACGCAAAATATTTTTGAAAAATCCCAAGTTTACCGATTCACTGGATGTAAAATGATAAATATGTTTTACAATTTACACAACACAGTAATGTATGAGAACAGTTTCTCCAATAGAGCAACATCATAGTTGTACTTTGAACTAGTGTTATGCACATATAGTTTAGAAGGTACCTTTTTAAACGTGAATGATAACTGATAAAAATATATCTAGATCATTTTAGAATTTTTACGACAATATTCAGTAGGTATTGATATATCAATATTGTCAATAAAATATTCTGTGTCAGAATATCAAGTCAAAAATATAATTTGCTAAGAATATTTTAAAACTTAAAAAAATAACAAGTATAATAAACAATACCAAACTCTAATTTTTTATAAAAATATAATGAAGTAAGTATCTCAAATTTATAAGATAACAAACAAATATTTTAAAAATATAAATATTCAATAAGAAAATTTGGCTTGCATGTTTAAAGTTGAAAAGTGAATACAAAATTAATTACCTAATTAATTATTTAAAAAATTTACTAACTGACTTTACATTAGCTAGCTAATTGAATCATTCATATTGTCTATTCATATTAGTAGTGTTAAAGTTTAAGTAATTAATTATTAGTAGGTATCTTTAATTGTATGCACATAAAAAATTCAACACTTAAATATTATTATATTTAGTAAGGTTAACATTTTTTTTTAGTTTTGAGAGAAATATAATTTTAGAAAAAATCAGTATAACCAATGTTATTAAGTTATATTTTAGAATATTGAGTTTTAGAAATTTCATAATTTGCGATCACATCATACAATTATTTAGAATCATCTTTTAAAAATCCAACTATTTTATTTGACTTAAAGTTAAAAATAACAAATTAATAAATGCATACAATATTAATTTTTAATTATAATTTAAACGTATTTAATAAATCTAAAGTTATTTTTATATATGATTATTTCACAAAAAAAAAAAAAAAAATCATTTTTACACCTATAACATAAGTGTAAAATATGATATCATTTAAATTTATAATTTATAAATAATTGAATATTAATTATGAAAAATAATTTCCTTAACCTATATCGATAATTTTCATTAATTATTTGAATAAAATATATATGATTTAATATTAAAATGCATTATATGTAGTTGTATTACTCGTTTTCATGGTCATGTAAGATACTAAAAAAATATTTTGATACCTGATACAGATACATTAGTTTTGAGTATTTTCATACAAGATATATGGTACATTTGATTTGTAAAAAAAAAATACAAGATATAAGTATCAAAGTTACATAAAAGTATAAAACATATTGTAGATGCTATAATAATTATAACATCTAACAATATAATATATACAACAATAATTATTATTGTTACTTATTAGGTACAATTGAAAAAAATATATGTATTACGTTAATTATTTTTAGTTAATCATTTAAATAAAAATAATAATGTTGAAATATATATATACGTATATGCTATATAGTCTGTTATAGTATTTATAATATTTTATAGTATTTCAGTCACAAGTGTTCAAGTTTATTTGATTTATGATTATAAAATTATATTTTAAACCGAACGGTATCTGAAAAAATTATTAGTACTGTTTATCATTTAATGACGTAGCTCTACACCTAATGAAATTTAAAAGCATGAAAATTTAGAATAGATAAATTGCAAGTATAAAAATGAACAGCACGTATGGAAATAATTGGTTTCTTTAGTATAATATAAGGTAAGATGACAATTTTTTAAAAATCCGGACAGTAATGGGTAGAAGTACTTTGCTCGTAGGGTGTCAGTAGGTGTGAGAGTACTTCGCACGTTGGGTAGGATACTGGTAGTGGATACATTGAATTAGAAAGTAATGATGAATAATTTTTCTAAAAAATTGCATGTATGTATGTATGTATGTATGTATGTATGTATGTATGTATGTGTGTGTGTAATAGATTAGGACCAAAAGAAGGGGAAAAAAAGTGTGCAAGCTGGATAAAGGAAGAGAAAAACATTCCAGGGATCTAAAAAAATGTACGGTGTATAAAAATGAGGATAAGTAGGTATTAAAAAATGATAGGAGTTGATATACCGATGAAAAGAATATTTTTTTAAAGAATTATTAAATGGGGAATTTCAGAGAGTGGCAGTTGGTCGATTCGAGTAGAATTTGCGTATAGTGGATTAAATAAGGGAAGAAGAAGTATTGAATGTGGTTAGAAAAATGAAAGTTAGGAAAGCGGTGGAAAAGCATGGTGTACCAGTAGAACTATGGAAAGAATTAGGAAGCTTAGGAATGTGAACAGCTGTCAAAGTTTCTCAATCAAATACTAATTGAAGGGAAAATAATTTTGATGTGGAGGAAGAGTTGCGTGGTACCAATATTCAAGGGTAAAAGAAATGTAAAAAAATTAGGGGACTATAATGGGATAAAACATATAAGTCACAATATAAAAATTTGGAAAAAAATAATAGATACGAAAGTAAGAAGTGAGATATTCGTGAGAATTGAGTTTTCTTTTATACCTGAAAGATAAATTTAAAAGATAGTAGTGACGCCTGCAATGATGTGTAAATTAGAATTTTGGGTAGCGGATTGAAAAATAGAACATAGTGTAAGCGTAGCAGATATGAAAAATGTAAAAATGGACGTGTAGAGTGACTGAAGAGGATAAAATAATAAATTTATATATATAGGAGTAGTATAGAGTATAGGAGTGTAAATAGTAAACAAAACGAGAGAGAATTGATTGAAATACTCGTAGCTAGAGCTAGTTTTAAGGAGGTAATTTACAAAGACAGTAAGTATAGTATAGGGAATATGTGTTGAAGGAAATAGAGGAAGATGAAGACAAAAAAAAAAAATAGACGGGGTAATGTAATAAAAAATTATTTGAGAGGTGGGTAGGTGTAAGTGAAGAGATCTATATCCTAATTTTGTAGTTACAGTCGAAATAAATATTGTACTTACAACTCTTGTGACAACAATTAGCGTCACGTTTGAACTTTGTTGTCCATAAAACACGGAATGTTTTGTGATATTTATCCCAGCAGAAGGAGTCCATGAACCAACTTTTGTAATTTTCTCCTGATGCAATTTTAGTAGGTCCAGTTTAATATCTGAACGTTTACCTTCATTGAAGTATACTCTGCCTGTCAATCCTTCTATGTCCACCTATAGATTGAATACGAAAATAGATCAAATAAACAACTAATGTTCAATAAACTATCAAAGATATCCGACCAAAATAGTAAGAGAGAAATCGCAAGTGTAGAAAAAAGCAAAAATAAAAATTGCTATCATACATATAATTAAAAATGAAATGTATGCGGTTTATCTATAATTTTATAACTATAAATTTCCTATTATTAATTGTTATATAAAAATAATCATTTATTGGAATCAATATACATTTTCGTTTATTAGTTATATAAAATTATAATAATAGTATAATATAAATATATAGATTTACTTACTTAAAAAGTTCAAAAAAAGTTGGATACAAAACCATAATAAAAAAGAGAAAAGAAAATTCTTATAATCATGTTTCTGATCCCCATAAAATTCAAAACAAGAATAATAATTATTCAAAATTATATAAACATTATACGTACACTTCAATCATATATTTGAATTTTATTAAATTTAAATCCTAAAAAATAAAAAAAAATTATAAAAATAATAACGGAGCAAAATTTGACAATGGATAATAATCAGAGCACCATATTTTAATTTCAATCATGCTGTAACAATATATAGAAATCTTTAATTTGTGTAAGGGAAGTTTTAGAATTTCAAGTTGGAAAACACCGGGTTTTAGAAAATAATATTTCAGAAATAATATTTTTTTGAACCGGTTAGAAAAACCGGGTATTAAAATATTTTGTAATTTCATTTTATGTGGGTACTATGATTTTATTTTACCAAGTTTTTTAATATGGGTGTAAATTTACATTATATTTAACATTGTATTTTGTTTAGATTATAGACGAAAATATAAATTCGATACCAAAAAAATCATTATTATAATTATTATAACCATCGTTATTGTCTTATAGTCATAATTATTAATCAAAATAATCATAACTATATTCATTATTGATATCATTATAATGCACTATTTTGAATGCCATTGAATTTTCATGACCAATAAATACATACAATATCTGATATAAATTGGTAATTTAAACAGTTTGACGTTTTTTTTTACACGTTTTGAACAATTGTATTTGATTATGGAAGAATTTTAATTAAAAGTTATATTATCATTTACATGCAGCAAGCGTGATAACATATTGAAGGTAAACGGGTATGTATATTATATGTATAAATCAAAATTTTAACAAACAATTCATTATAGACATTCAGAATTTGGTTGATTTCTTGATATTCACCGTATTCAAAGTTAGGATTGAGTATTAGAGTCAAGATTTGTTTGGTATTGATTTCAAAGTTATTAAGTATCATATATTATTATAATGGCTATTATTTTTCCACCGGATACACATAATATTATATGGTAGTTTGATAAGTTGGTATGATTTAGAAAATAATGACCTTTTTTCATATCATTCTTTCAATCAATTGGGTATCAAGTTCGAAATCACTATTGTTGGCATTGCACATCCCTATTAGAGAGTAAAGAGTTAGGTATGAGGCTAAATTTGTCACTATTCATAATCCAGATAAGCTGTCTAGTAAAAATTTTTTACTGATAAAGATCGATATTATGCACACGATGTGTCCTGAAATTATTGATAGTAAAATAGCCAAAAATACGGCAAACCGAAAGAAAATATAATGTAAGGATAAAAAAATTAGAAAATACTAAGATACTATTAAAAAAAAAAAAAAAAAATTGAGCAGAAGCTTCAATTCAAATGTCGTCTGTAATCTTATGAATTTTAATTATACAATTTTACTATAATATTTTTAAATTGAAAAAGAAAAAAATATTATTCGTAAATGAGGATCGTTCAAAAATATACACTTTTTATAGCATGCATCTTTTGAAACTCGGTATTCCAAAACTAGATTTTCGGGACCCAATACCTTGTACAGTTATACGTTTGTTTTGATTTTTTATTAGTCAATTATACACCCACTTTTATTTCTTCAAATAATTATCTGCATTTATTGTAGCATATATATTTTTGCAGTTTTTACATTTGCGGTTATCATTAGCTTTTTGGTCTAGATCCGTTGTTGTCTAATACCAACCATATTAAGTCTGTCGTACAAGGTTGTTCCGTTCACCCAACGATTCGGTGACTTGCACGATATGTTGGCCGCCTGTAGTATGGACGGGTCTGAAGGTCTTTCTAACGAACCAACGCTATGAGCGAACACGTTGACCGCATCGTACATAAATGCTGGTTCGGCCTAAATGTTATATTATATTAAAAATTGGACTTATAAGTAATTAAAAAAGTATATATACATATTGGGCGGAAGCACGTAGGGTGAAATGCTGATAGTGCATATCATATACTTATTTAATAATAAAACCATGTTCTCGGTGTAATATTATGCACAAAAATTACTTTCAAAACAAGAAAATTTCAATTTTTTGACATGACCATATATACATATTTTTCCAGTAAATTATAATTATTATATTTATAATTTAAAAAAATATACTTATACATTTAAAACGATTTCCCGTTATAAAAAGTAGTGTTCCTTTACGTTTAAAGAAATTACTAGGAAAATCAAAAAAAAAAAAAAAAAAAAAAATACTATTTAGTACAGAATTTCTGTAAACAAGCTCTTTACGCTAAATTCGTGCTCAACTTTTTCTACCGAACATGTGGTTACCAGAGAAATAAAATAAATAAATAATTAATTGAACACCATTGTAAAACCAATAGATTCCTCATTCCATTCAAAATCTAAATGTATTACAGTTTTTAAAAGTCTTATAATATTGAAGAAGCCGCTACACAGATTAACTTCTGATATAATAACGTGTACTTGAGGTTCCCAAACTGTTAGAGATGATCCATATGTGGATTGTGAACAAATTTCAAAATAAGAAATTTTTATAATTATTTTGAAAAAAAAATCACAATACATTTTAATCATAATTAAATGTTTATCCAACAATACAATATAAACTTTATCATACACGTATATCTACTTTGAAAATCTAAACCGTTGTCTAAATTATTTTTATCAGCGCTAAAATGATTGTTTGTTACATTGAGTAAATAATCATTCAATGTAATTTTAGATAGGAATAATGTGACCATTGTTAGTTGTACAATATTAACGAATATAATATTTTATATTATCTTATATTTATCTATATATAGTATTATAGTGACAAGTTACACATTTATTTTGTCAACTACTGCGTATCCCTAAATTTTATCTGTGAAAAAAAAAACACTTGCAAGTAAAGTATTAGTGTTTATTTATGCGTATTTATATAATAATTTATGATATCAATAAAATTGTATAAACGTAAAATGTAATATATCAAATTTTTTTAAATATATATAAGTAGATTTTTTTACGGGTTAATTAATAATTGTACGCATTAATGTATTTAAACTATTTTTAATGCGGAATATCTTGTGTATATGCAATGTGTATAATAATTCAGGAAGTTGTAAGTGAATAATATCTGTCGATGTGAGGCCACCAAAACATTGATTGGTCGACATTTTGAAAATAGTTTAATGCCTTGAATATTTAGAACTTTGATCATTTGATACATTGAAAAAAATCATGATCATATATACCTTGGACGTAAATATATTAAGCAATCAACATTTGAATATAGAATTTATTATTGCTAAATTTATACTGTCGTGAATCATAGTGTGTCCATAAGTTCAATAAATTAAATTAATCAATACAATAAAAAATCGGGAAACAGGTATTTATTAATCGGCTTCCTAATTTTTTTAAAATTTATATTTAATTTAATAAATAGATAAAAAAAATGGCTACTTTTTTATATCAGTATAACGATACAAATATTTTTTTAAGTTATGAATTGTATTTTAAGATTATACGAATACAACATAATATATAGCCAATAGTCGTTTTGTAGAAAATTTCCAATTTCAGTTTTATGCTTTTGACTTTTTAATCTGCTCAATCGTATAAAATGATCGATCTTATAGAAGTGTACTTTTAGAGTTCGTGCGAGACGACGATCAATGGAGTTTTACAATGAAGTTTATTTGTTTTCCGAAAAACACTATTCGGAGCCGAAAAAGTGCTTCAAAAGCTCGTAGATAAGAAGTTCAATAGTGATGGTACTTAAAAGGGATTGAATATGGGATGTTTTCAAGCCCAAAATATAACCATTTTTTATTAATCTGACTAGACTTTTGAAAACAGATTTGAATTCATGTTTACAAGATGTTTGCATGATGCAGGTTAGGCTTTATCAATTTTTGAAATTTGATTTTTAAATCCTCGTAGATTTAATAATATATTTATTTTTTTCATTTCAAATGCCTTGAAAGACAGTAATAGTGCTCACTGTAAAAAAGCTATTCCCTCTTTAAGCGATTACGCGCTTGAAATGATAAAAACACTATTAAGAATTAATACGCAGTACTTATCATTATTCTACTTAGTGTTAACATGAACACAATCGTAATAATTCTTTATTTTACCGGATATATGTTCCTACTGCTGTTAACCTCGGGTTTCATGGCTGACTGATTCTCAATTTTAAGTTTTCCGCTCAGAAGTTTCCATCCCGTGTTTGGACGTAAAAACAAACCTAATAAAATGTAGGGTAATTACCTACAATGCTCTGATTTCAATTCTGAAAATGTATTGAAATTCTATAGGTTATTTAGATACTTGAAAATTAATCAATAAAAATAAATTTCTCTTTTTGTATGACAAACGCTAGAAATGAGTACATTTTCAAAAATAAATTCAATCTCATTCTTATGCAATTTTTTAAAATAAAAATATTAAAATTTTATTTCCAAAATTCTCTAGTACCTATAGAATCTACAAAAACTTAATATACTCGTACTTTAAAATCAAAAAATTCTAATTAGCCTTCATTTTGTCAGGATTTTTTTTTAGATTATATTCAATCAAACAATACATTGCTCTTAATCACCTTAAACGTAGATTTTATGGAATTTTGGTTTTATAGATATTTACAAAAAATATTAATTAACTACAAACGTATCCAGGATGTCTATTATATTTAGTGTTTTAATTAATTTATAGTATTATGCATTTAAAGGTATATATTATTATATATTTATATATTTTAATTAAGAATAATCAAAATAATTATAATTATTGAAATATATATATATATATTAAATTTAATTATACGATTTTAACGTTAATTTTTAGTTACAGTGTAGCTTTTTAAAATAAATAATTGGTCCAAATTACGATACACAACTAACTTTATGACATAAGTTTAATAATGAAACAAATCAATGTTTAATGCTCAGTATTATTTTTAATACTCTTACCTATAGTTTTTTTTTATGATCGGCTAAAATCTTATATTTTATATCTCGGAAAGTATAAATAATTTTTGTGACATATTTAAGAAAGTTATTTGTGTACTATATTATGTTTGTTTTATTTATATTATACTATATTTGTTTATATTATTAAAGTTTGGATTCCCCTCCCTTATTTGTTAAAACTATATTATCTTTACATTTTCAAATGACAACCTATGATTTAAATTATAAATTCTTGAAGAATATATATATTTATAAGAACTTTCACGTTTTGATATTTTAAATCCAATGAATATTACCTAAGTAACAAGAATTCAAATTTATGATGCAGTGGAGTGGAAAAGTACTGTAGTAATACGTACGTAATAAATGTTAATAATGACGTACTACATTATTATTTGTCCAGTTGATAACATAATATTTGAATTTGATCTTATATAGATTTACATTATCAAAAGTACGTTTAAAATTGTCTGTTGTACATAAAACATTAAATATATACGAGGTTATGCTTAGAGATTTGAAAATTTTGTAAAATTACCGAAAAGTGCATTATCAAAATATTATTTTATTATTGTTATTATTATTAAAGTAGTATAACTTGTAATGATTAATTACCCTGATTATCCCACTCTTGTGTAACATATTCTGCCCTACTCTCTGAAATCTCTCCATTTCACGTAAAACGTTGACCACCCTCTGGTTATCGTCATCCACTATCCTGTAAGACGTCATATTCACGGAATTGTATTTGAAGTCTTCCAGATCATATGTTTCGAGATCCTGTAAAAAAAACGGTATTCATCATTTCATGATATATCAAAGGATAGGTGAGCTCTGGAAAAGAAGGAATGTTCTGCACGTTTCGTCTGTAATTAATAATTATACTTACGAAAGTAGTGAAAAGAAAGTGATAGCGGTAGTCGTTCATCTGTAGCTGAAGTATCTGGAAATGAATAAATCAGTATTACAGTTAAAACCTATATTATAATATTCCATTTGTATAATAACATAATAAATATTTTGTAATTTTACCACAAATTTAATACCACTTGGAAACAAATGCAATTAAGTACAAATGCGAAATTAAGTTTTTTTTTTTTTGTATGTTTTTAGTCACTAAATTTGAATATAATTTTTGTAATTACTTTCAAATTCAATCAAGCAAGATTGTCAATATTTGTTTTGAAAATGTTTTAACTATTGATTTCAGCATAAAATAATAAACCAAGCGATCAAAGATTTGAATAAGTACATTTTGGAAAATTTTATTACAAACATTTGCAGATTTTTTTTTTTTAAATAAGGTGTTTTCCAATTGTTTTTGTATAACTTTTAAAGTAAGCAAGAATCATATTTTTTTTAACTTTAAAAAATTCAGAAATTAAAATCACATATTTTATGAAAAATGCACACGAGTACTTAACTGTATTTATACCATATCTATGTTGAATGAATATACATATTGAGATAGAACAAAACGCTAACAACTATCAAGGTCAGTCACTTCGGGTCCGGGTATCACGGCGATTTGTTTTTATAAAAATAATTTTATTGTTTTGCAGGGAATTTAAATTTAAAATTAATTTCATGTCTTCAACGGATAAGATAATTAACGATTGTACACCGTCAATTCATAAATTCATTGAACCATAATATTATATTATTATAAAATTTTAATTGAAAATAAATCATTCAAAACAGTTAAGAATAATATTAGGTTAATTTCTTTATTTTATAGATATATGCATATAAATTTTACCTATACTCGTACTCAAATAATTTTATTTTTAATTTGATATAAATTACATGTTATATTTGGTAAAAGAAAATTAATACTTAAAAAATATTATATAGCTTCCTATCATTATAGTATTGACAACTAAAGTAAATATGTCATAATTTAAAATGCATTGTGCCCACTCGGTGACCAAGCCTCATATTAAGGGGATGCAACAATTGAAATTTTCGAGGGGTTCTGTATATGCAGTTTTTAAGAAATATAAAAAATAAAAATCTAATAATTTAGAAATATTTAAGTACATTTTAAAATTAATCTAAAAATATCCTCGTACCCGTATCTCATTTTATTTTTTTGTAAACACGAAATTTGCGACTAAAGTACCAATAATCGTGATAAAATTGTCAAACTTTGGATAGTCGGGTGTACATCTGTAAACAGATTTGAATATGTCGGGCTTGTCTTCTAGGAATCAATCGAGGCATTTTTCTATATTCTTACAGTTTAAAATATAATCGTTGTTTAAAAACTTCGATTTTTAATGATAAATAACATGGTTAAAAAAAAAAAAATTTATTATTAATGATATATTTTCTCTGGTTGTTTGAGTATTATGGTGTATTCTCAAAAGACTTAATACCATTGTAAAAACTATTTAAAATTAATTTGGCTAAAAGGAACTTTTTAATTACATAGATTGAAAAATTTAACACTAATTAAATAGTACTATGATAAAACGGATTAGATTTTTTTTTTTGATATTCAAAATCTATTAACTTATTTAAATCCTATTTATAAATTTAAATGGAAGTGTCTGGTAAAAAATAAAAATAAAACAAACTCACGAACATACTTATATATTCTTATAATTTCTTGTATAAATGTAGTATGTAATGTAATGATTTGATAATGATGATTTTTCTAAATTATAATATTCACCAATAGTTGAAATCAAGAAATAATTTTAAGTTAAAATGAAATACTTTTTTTTGATTGTTTTGAATCTATCTACTTATAAATTTTTATTACGATGATCTGATATGAGTACATTGTTTTTTCATTATTTACAAAAATAAATTTATTTTATGTTTATATTACATTAGAGTATACTGAAATCATATCTAAGTTCACATTTTTGAGTCTTTATTACAAAATCATAAACACTCATAGGTTAAATAATTCTAAATTAATAATTAGAGAATACTATACACTTAAAAATCCTAATATAAATCAAATTACAATCCAAAATTGTATAATGGGAAAAAATTAAATATAAAAATACTTTATGTTGGTAACGTAAAAATAAAGAATTAAAGAATTTATATAATGAAATTCATATAAAAAAAAAAAAAAAAAAAAATAGAAAACTCATTTAAACCAGAGATTCTATATATCTGTGTGTAGGTATATATAATTGAAGTGTTATAAAAATTGCAAATATGAATTGTGTAAATAATTTTTGAGAATAAAATATAAGAGTGTAATATTATTCTGTGACAAATTCATTTTATCAATTATAAAAAGAACGTGCGAAGAATAAAATATCAAGAATCACACATTTATAATACGGTCATTAAAAAGTAAATCGACTAATTAGTGTAGATACAAAACAATTTAGAACTTAAAAAGATATAAATGTGGCCAGCTTAAATGGGTTATATATAGGTAATTTTCAAAACTCTGCATGAAAAATGAAAGTATAATAATTGACAAATACATTTTAAGAATAAATAATAAATGGTTCCATTTTAAAATAATTTTTTTTTGTTGTATATAAATAAATATAAAAATGTGTTGACATTTAGCATTTGAATTTTTATAAAACTAACTGTTCTGAAATTTTTAAATAAATATACCTCTAAGAGAACTGTGAATATATATATATATAAAAAGTAGGTATTTGTTGAAAATTTTACAATTTACAATTATATTTGTACAACATATATTTTATAACTATTCTTAGAAGACAATAATCTCTGAGTGTTCACTATCAGATGAGTATCTAGCGTACTATCTATCTATGGACCTTTATACGTAATGGAAATTTAAACAATATTGACCCATGCAGATTTTAGTGTCTCCATAGAGGTGCAGTGCAACATACAAATCGACTACGGTACTAACTCTTAGAGGCTCATTAGTGTAAAAATATATAAATTTAATAATAATAATAATAATAATAAAATAATTTGATTTAATTTAATTCAAACATGTTTTAAACAATGTTAAACCATGTTCAAACACTGAGCTCAATTAAAAGACAAAAAAGACCAAAGGGCTCTTCTATCAACGAAACTCGATGTATGAATGTGCCCTATTTACCTGACACCAGAGTACACGATACATGTGGCAGTAAACATATATAGTAAAAAACAATGTAAAATACAAGTTCAATGTTTCTTCTGCGAATAACGATAATAAATAACGAATAAACAGAGAATAGGAAAATAATGAAAGACAATGTGGAACAGCAAAAGATCTAAAACGGTGTATACAACAATGAATGAAGTTGTTAATTATGTATTATAGTGGTTGTGATGTTTTATTTTGATTTTCAACTGCATTATTATGTACGAGTGCGACACCTGCTGGGTAAAACGTCTTGTAAGTGCAACTCCTTTTCAACGGGACTACATCATTCAAGTTCAAATTTTTCGAGTGCTACACCTCATATAAGTAGAATTACTGTCGAGTACAATATTAGTATCCATCAGATCATGTATTTTAACAGTATCCGAAATAATCGGTGATCGAATTTTTTTGAGAAATAATACTCTTAATCAATTAATTTTCAAATTATTCCACCTGCAATGGTAACTGGCGTTCGCTTTTTAGAAGACAGTCCTCTACCCATAAAGTGTTTCTGTTGAATAGGTCGATAGAGTAAGTATGTAATCCAAAAATGTATTGAATTCACTTTTCTCGAGTTTTTATATAAACCCGAACCTATCGCTTCCTTCAGTTCTGACCAGTGTGCAACGGGTTTCAAACAGCCACACACGAATTATATTTAATAAAAACTTTGAAAAATATCGCAAAGTCGGATGATTTAAAATATATTTACCGTTAAATATAATGTAGGTAATATTATTAGGTAATATTATTATCTACATTTTATACGTGAAGTCGTCCGAACTTATTCTTTTCGAGTTTTATGCGTGTTACATAGTTATTGTCGCCAGATGGATATAATCAAAAGTCCGATTAAACATTATTGAGTATTATAATAAAATGTAATATTATAATAAAAGTTCATCCGAATGTGGCGATATGAATTTGATTAAAATTGTAAAAAATTACTACGGAAGTCAGATGATTTGAAATTCATTAGCACAATGAGATATAAAATACATGGGCTGTGAATCAGCTAGTCGGTCGGACTTACCGTTTTCGGATTTTTATAAAACTATTGTCGCTAGATGGAAGTTTACGAATGATTAAAAAAAAAATACGGGTTCATCACAGGATATCATATAATGCACAATATAATTAAATATTCGGATGTATAAAAAGTACGTAGTTCAAACGAACAATTCGTCGTAATCGTATATCTAGACGATAATCTATTAGAAACATATTTGAACTTATTTAAAACTAACACATAAGCGTTTACTTACACGGACAAAAATGTAGTAATAATAATTAAACGTAATATTATCGATTTTACTGTCAAAATGTAGTAAGTAGTAGGTGTGGATGTACGTATTTTTCTGTGAGTCGTGTCCGAATATTAATAATTTAATAAAATTCCGAATAAAATGTCATAACGTTTATGCCTTTTGATCGTTTTATAAAGACTTATAAATTCTTAGACCAACTGTCAATTAGAAAAAACTAATACGCGCTCGACCTATATTTAAAGAATATAAAATATTTAATCATCGACTATCATCTGTAAATCTTAACACCTACAATACGTACCCTCTAATCCGAATTTAAGAAGATGGGTACACAAAAAAAATCATCGTATAACAACATTTATCGAAGGCGAACCATTAATTATAGAAATGAATTTTATTCAAGAACGATTAAACGAAATAATAATAAATTCATTCGAAAAAAAAAATATGATTTTTTCTCGCTAAAAAAGTCCGTAGCCGTTTATTTAAAGCCAAATATTATAATTTATTACAAAATGTATCTCCCCGAGTCTTATATAATTGAAGTACATTTTTATTTTTACCAATTTTTTATAAGTCATCCCATACTAATGGTATTAGACCGGACAGTACAGTACAGTATGCACGTTGCTGGATATTTTAATGAATAAATTATTATTGTACGGCTATCCGCTTAAAACCCAAAGGGATATTTTATTATATTATCACCGGTTTATTAATACCGAAATTGTTATATATGATTATTATATTCAATTGTATATAATACATATATTTAAATTATCAAAAAATCATTAAAATCTTACAGGATGTACTTATATTGCACTTTAGTAATGTACTAGCGTATTATCTTTCATTTGTTTTTGTCAGAAACTGACGATTACACACGCATATTCGATAAAATCCACAATTAGGGTGAAGATGTAAGATGTGTATTGATAAACTAACGGAAATAATTTCAGAAGCGGATTAATTTTAAAGATAGGGTACAAGAAACTAGTCCTAATTTTGGTAAACGTTCATGTTTACCGTAAAATTGTATTCATCATGTTGCGCAAAGTATTATCGACATGAATGACACTACGGCGAGTGTCCATATCACCGTTCCCTAATCGGTCATAAACGTAGTCGTTATATTTTCGTAATGGATAGATAATTAGTTGGGTTCAATTTTAGTTTTATTATAGTATGTATTTATAGAGAAGTGTACCAAAATAAACACTAGACGAAGAAATTATATTTTCAACTCGGTAAAATTAAGTTAATAGATGAAAAATCTAAGAAATTATTAAATTTATTATCTTATTATATTTAAAAGTATAAGAAAATACATATTAATTATTATATGCGAATCAAAGTAAATGTATTAATTTAATCCAACAATGTTATTAATTTAAAAAATTAACAATTTAACTCAAGCTAACGATTATTTTGAAGTACTTATTTTCCGTAACATAAATACTGCGACATAAACAATAAAACAAATAAAAACATTAAACTCGTTTTTTGAAAAGTCCGTTTGAAAGTTAGGTAGTTTTTCATTCACAAAACTATTAATTAATATTTGTTTTACATTTAAAATATTAAAATATGTTATCATTGTTATCAGTCGTGCGTTCGTTTATTTAGTATCCATTATTACTGTGCAAAATTATACGGTAGATTTAGGGATCAGACCCAAAGATCGGTAATTTATACATACAGATAAATGATATAATAATATAAAGATATTCAAAATTAAGTTCACATATTAAGGTGATATTGATTGTCAAACAATATGATTTTTTTGTCGACCAGGACATTTGTAAACAATCAACGCAATCATCAATTCAGCCACCACAAGTACCTATATATTAAAAACTTATCTCTGTTATTAAATCCGCTCTTCACAATTATTATGGTCACACTACCGTTGGTGTCAATTAATTAATTAACAATCGGGTAAATAAAACATCTCTATTCCTTGTTTATCTATCACTTGAATTCATCGGTTTCTATAATTATACCTCTTGGTCATAAATGTCAGTGGTACCGGTCATACTTATAGGTGTTGTGGCAACATTTCGCGGAGGTGATCATCTACAATCAAATGTTCAAAATATCACGAATAACCGACAAATTACAAATATGCTAATTGTTGCTATAATCATACATCCAACTATAAAGCGAGTCCATTATATTCATTATATAAAACTGTCCTCACCAAAAGAAGTTCCAACATTCGTAGTGTTCCTTCATTTCAAACATCAAAATAAAAGTTCAAAAATGCTACCCAATATTATTTTTCTTCTGTAGCCCATGGTTCCACTCCATTTTTCAAAATATTATTTCCTCTTTCATTGCCAATCATAATTCAATAATTATTTTACTTATTTCATTTTTAACTTTATTCCTCAATTGTTCCTCAAATGTTCCTCAAAACAATGACTTTTTAATATTTAAAATAATTAATCGTCTCATTTTATGTTCTGTATTTTACGAATTAATAAAAAGTATGATCATATTCAAATTATATAATATTAATAATATTAATATCGTTAAATTGTAATAGTTTTAAAATTAAGACTAATAATAAAAAAAAAACACAGAATTTGTGAATGAGCGTTCATTCGATTTATAGTAACATGTACTATATTTTAAACTGAACTTATAATATATATATATATTATCAAATTAAACATAAAAAGTCAAACAGTAACAACCAAGGAAAATAATAATAGAAATTATATAATATAAATATATATATATTTTAAATTAAATTATATTTTACAAACATTGTATTTATTTGTAAATATTAATTATGAGTATATGGTTAAATATATAACTTGGCTAATTATTAATTATTACATTTTCAAATATTTATTTGAATTGTTATGAAATGCATTGTTATACCCGTATTTACGATGTGTGTGTTCCGTTTATTAACGTAACATTTGTAAATGTAGGAAAAAATTTGCATACCCAAAATTTTAATAAATAAGCCTTAAATAAAATCTGAAATCAAAAATTATATTGATAAACAAATACTGTTATAAAATATGTTTTTGAAGATAAAAATACAAATACGTAATGATATAATAATCTATGTATTAAATATATATTAATATTAAATGACAGTAATAATTGTTATCAAAAAATTTCCAAGATAACACTATGTTTGCACTTTAACAATTGTAGGTCGTAATTATAATATAAATACTATTATTTAAATAAAAATACTATTTAAGTAAGGCTTTCTGTTGAAATGATAATTATTTATACAGGGTAGTCTATTATATCTATTGTTAATTTATATTTTAAAATTTGAAAGTAAAGATACAACCATTGTATTCGATAGATAATTCTGAACACGAAAATCGGTAAGTATGATATTATTTAGGTATCTTAAAAATTAAGTTTATCTTTACGCTTAAGAGGATGCCATAAACCCGATTTATAAGGAGTTTTGTATAGGAAATTTTTATGAAATTTTAAGAAAAATGAAAACCTAATAATTTAAAATTATTTAATTATATTGTAAAAATAATTCAAAAATAGTTATGTGTTATTACCATTTTTTATTGTTGTGTTATCACGATATTTGGTAAAAATTACATTCACGCTCTATAACTACAACTTTTCTCTATAAAATCGTAGAGTCAAAATTTGTACAAAATATGAAATATGAGTATATTTACTATGCTATAGTAAATATTCTCATCTTTCATGTTTTGTATAAATTTTGACTTTGCGATTATCAAGAGAGAAGTTGTAGTTATAGAACTTGAATGTGATTTTTACCAAATATCGTGATAACACAACAATAAAAAATGGTACTAACACATGACTATTTTAAAATTACTTTTACAATATAATTACATTTTTTTAAATTGTTAGGTTTGCAATTTTCTTAAAATTTTATAAAAATTGCCTATACAAGAATTTGTAAAGTTTTTTTGTGATAAAACGTAGATGAATTTTTCAAAATATAAATACATTAACTAGTAATATTAGGTTGTTTTTTTACCCGTTAAGTTTACCCTAAGCATTTGTGGTATATTACAGTAATACGGTGCAATATATGGACAATATAGTAGTACGTATCAATGCGTTGCCTTTCTATGATATTATTTAGGAACATTCTTTTAAAAACTCAAAATCTATACTATTAGTCTCAAGTATTCAAGTAGCTTATGATGTCACTTTCATTTCTCATTGGCTTAATACAATGATTTTGAATTTAAATATTTGTATCTTTAATCTTTAATCGTTAATCTGGGTCCTTAATACAAAGATGAGTGTCACTACAATACAACAAAATACCAACTTTGTCTTTCAAATATTTTGCTTTTTTATTGTAAATTATTTTTATTGGCATGTGTTATTGCCATAATAATTTTAATAGAATTTCTAAATTTTTATTATAATACATATAACTACAACATTTAATATAAAGAATACATTACTTCCAAGTGCCTTCGTCTATTTAAAGGGCTATTATTTTATATAATTATATATTATACATATAATTATATATTACATTATATTTATATATTATATTATATTTATATATTATTAATATTATATTTTATTTTAAGATATTATTTTTTATATCCTATATTCTCTATATAGTTTTTATTAATATAAGTTTGAAAAACCTTATATCGTTGTTGTTTTTGTCCGTCCATCTGTATTATTAAATCGTAATTATAATTACTATTACATAGTAACTAGAAGGAGTATATTTTTGAAAATCAACCGTCAACAATTAATAAGTCATATTGAAAGTAGGAAAATAGAAACTGAGAAATAAAATACACTCGGAAAGATTGTTTGAAGTAGATATGTCATTTAATTTGATAACATTTTCTATATACGTTCATACTAATAAACGCATATATGGCTTTGTAGCGCTGAAATGGTTGAATATAAATATTTATTTTTATGGTATAATATTTTGACTATAACTTAAATGAAATCATAGATATTGATATTATATTTAAATTTAACTATTATGAATTAACTTTAAATTTAAAAATTATGAAACTGTATAGATTATGTTTTCTTAAATAAAATACTGCAAAATAATGATCTAAATGTATAATAATAAAACTATTTTTCTTATTTTAAGTATTTAAATATTACATTTAATGGTTGTCATATCATACATCGTACAACTCATCACAACATCCGACTCACAACTCTAACAAGTAATTTAAAAAAAAAGAGTAAAACTATAAGAAAATATGATATTCTGAAACAAAACAAGTGCTAACTATTGATCAATAATAATTGAACTCATAATGCATATGATATTTATCCAAATTACCTAATGAAGAGTCATTTTTGTAATTTTTTTTTTAACTTTTTTTAAGTCTATATTGGCTATTTTATTTCGAAGTAAATCATCGTTAGAAATGTAAACTCGAAAATCCATAATATTTACTCAATATTAGTTAGACGTAGTAAACACAAACATCATATTATTAATATGTTTTCAACGGATTAATAAAAATAAAATTGTGGTAACACGGCGTAAAATGTAGGCAATTTAATAGCATTAATGCATACGTTAAATAGTGAGTATATATTTTATACAAGTTGCATTTTAACGGTTTATATTAATAAATAAATTCTATGGATTAGACAAAATTGTCTAAATTCACGTCACTCTGCTATTAAAAAATGATAAATATAAATCATTACCCTAAGTAACAAGAAAATATTTATTAAATATTTTATAGATACGCATTAAAATTCCAATATTAAATATTTATAAATATTTAATTTAATTTTATATTTATTGGATTTTCATCGAATGAACTAAATTTAAATTTAAATATTTATAATATATTGTAACTCAATGTTGATAAATATTATATAATAAATATTTTATAAACATTAAAAAATAAATATTAAAAAATTACAAATATCATATAACACTTTCTGATTAGTCCTGACTTGAACTCCGGACATTCTTCCTTAAACAACCTATACAGTACTACCTATCAGCCTACTTATCGGGAATTACTTTTTAATCGAAACTCTAGGCATATAAATACAGTACCTAATAAATAATATATAATTGAGTGACCACAGAATATCCGATCGATCTAAACGAGAAAAAAAATACAATATGGAATTAACGACGTAAAGGAAAATTTCTGAATATTCCTTTAATGACATCGACTATGGTTAAGAAATGATTTTTTGAAATTTAACCTTTAAGGAGGAAAATGGGAGGGATGTAAATTATTATTCAACGCCTAGAACATTAATTAAATTTATTACTCTTAAATTACTCTTCATGACCGAAGTGCGAAGCCAATATATATATATATATATATATATATAACTATAAATGTAATATATATAGATACGTATATATACGTAATACTAAATATGTAAATACTAACATGTGATTTAATTTATAGAGTATATGAAGATGAAATTCGTTAACCGGAAACCAACTAAGATTGTAAAGATCAGAATACTTCTTCTGTTAGAAATTTTGTACACAGACATATGAAAATAAAAAAACCCTCATTATAGTAAAACCAATACATTCCTCTCTTCGCTTAGAATCTAAATCTACCTAAAAATTAAAGAAAAAAGGTAAAAGCACGATTTTGTTAAAATCGGTTATGGGTTTTTCATTGTAAATCTGTAAATTATCGTATTAAAGTCTTGAAATATTTTCATAGAATGTATTTAAATAGAAAATTTGCCTATATTAAAAAATCTCAAATTTTATAAATAACACTTTCAATTTTTATAATGTTCAGTTAAACTTTTCGATAACAAGTAATATTTCTATATGAAAATTAGTTCAAATATGAAAAATAGAGAAAGAATGGGTCTATAGACTTATAACTTTCACCAAAAATGTATAAGTATAAAATAAACGTAAAAGAATTATATAATGTTTATCTTAAACATATATTTATGGCTATCTATAGCAATTTTAAATTTTGAAATTGTTTTGTCATAAAAAAGTTTAATTAAGGTTTAAATACTTGAACATTTTTTGCAAAAAGTATGTAGTTAAACGTACGTATGTACGTACTATATTCAAAATATCTCAAAAATCGGTAGACGTAATTTTTGTTCAATAGTTATTTAAAATTTTTACAACATGTATTATTGTATTATTATTATTATATATTATTATTTATTCAGTATGAAATGTGTTCTGGGGAAAATTCCTGAGAAAAATGGTTCTATAGTTTTGAAATATTCGCAAAATATGAATTTTTTAAAAAATATTTTCTATATTATCGGCTACTATTTATAGTAATTTTAAATTTTGAAATATATTATTCGTAAAAGGTTTCAAAATCAGAAAATTGTATACAAGGTTAAAAGTGCGTTATTCTAACTACAGTGGACGTCGCTTATAAGATTCACTTTGGGACGGGCACAAAGTGAGTCTTATAACCTGATGAATCTTATATTATCTTATATTTATTAATTTTATTCTACTATTTTGTTGTTACTTTAATCTATTTTAATATGTATTACATATTATTAAATAAATGAAATCAGATAATACTCGAATGACTTCTGATTCTACATTGTATGATTATACCGTCAACTGCAACGATAAATGTATGTACACTTATAATATCAGTTAATTGGGTGTGTATTTATACCTTACACTGTAAAAACGATAATTTATATGATGACGAATTTCGAAAAACGTAAAGTGAAATGAGATATAAATTAAAACCACTGAAACATAAATAACTTTTCCAAAAATAATTAATTTCAACCTTTTACAAGAATTGTCTATATTTTCTACCATTTTTTTTATATGAAATTTGAGTCTTATAACGGAAGTGGTCTAATAACTGACTTTTTTAAAACATATTTGGATACGTCCGGACCGTTCCAAGCAATTTTGAGACTTATGAGCGACTGAACCTTATATTCATGAGTTTTATAAGCGGTGTTTTCACTGTGTATTCAAAAAATTAAAAAAAACCTTGAAAATTGGTACACACACATTTTTTAATAGCTATTAAAAATTTTTGAATAAACTCATTTTCCTTATTCGACATTTTTTGGTGTAAATATTGTTTGAATTTCGGGAGAAAACACTGTATATTACTGACGTTGTATGTTTTATTAGCTATATTCTATATAGATGCTAAAAATAATACTCATATTGTATGTATGTTATCCTATCCAATGAGCTGTCTCGATAGGGGATTTCAAACGGCAAAAACAGAAAGTGATAACTTGTTTTTTTGTATTTTGCTTATTTCAAAGATGTATTTTGTTAGTATTTTCAAGAAAAAACACCTCCCCTTCATAAATTGTCTTTTTAGGACGGCTTTGAATTCACCCATCATTTCTTGACCGGCTTTTTTCTATTAGTTGTTGCAAAACAAAAATGTATAAATTTCGATAAAATGTACGATTCATCATATTATCAAACTTTGTAAATTAGATATCATCTCTTATACTTTATATATTTATTCTGACTTATAATATTAATATATATATAAATGACAAGTGCTTGATATTGATATTGGTCTATTCTAAATAGTGAAAGACTATTATATTATTTGTGACATTATACTACCCCAAATAGTTGGGAGAGAAGGCGAAGGAGAAGAAGTAGCATTATAATACCAATAAAAATATATAAGGAAACACAATATGAAATAATTTCTTGGTTATCATTCGATTTAGATTTAGTTTAATGTATTTGTTATAATAATAAATAAATAATATAAAAATAAAAAAAAACGTCTAGCAACTGTAGTAAAACAAATTTAAAAGTTTTAGATTTTTAGCATAACTACAAATATATGAATATTATAATTTTGTTTTTTAATGTCTCTAATACACGTCATAAAACTATTATAAATATTTTACTCTATAAAATGCCTATAATTGGTACACGAAAGAAGTTATTTTTCGATTTTCCGAAAGTTCTTCTTACACTAAAGAAAATAACAAGTGAAAAATAGGAGGAAAATAGAAAAAATACTTGAAAAAGTTGGAAAGCCAACTATGGTTATTTTCACGTAATTTCAGTACAATTTAAAATCCTTTATGAATATTAGATTTTTATGATATATAAATTTTAAATTAAAGTTTTAAGACTAATGACAACCTAATTACGTGCTAAGACGTTACACCCACTATATTCAAAGGTCTCTAAAATATAAATTGAATACATTATAATACTGCCAGTTGTAATTGAGTATATTAAATAAAGCTCTGTTTAGAATAGTTTAATCAAAATAATTATTAATTATTATTGTTTTTAAAATTCTCACATTAAATTCTATTTATATTTTGCTAAATGGCTTTTTAACGTACCATTTCGTTAAGTTTTCATATTTATAATTCATACTTAAATCACCCAAAAATAATTTTTATGTAAAATCCACAGTTCTAGTTCATAAGATTTCTTAAACATTGGACGGCATTGTGTATAAAATAGTTACTTTTTCAGTAACTTACCCATGTTATCTGTTGAAAATAGTAATAAGCGGCGACACAAACGAATCGTGTAATTCGGATATGTACTGCGATGCCATTCACACGAAAATTGTATTATATATTTTATCACAATGGAATTCGATAAAACGTCGTCAATCGTCATGACACTCGATAAACGAATTATAGCAAAAATATTTTGTCATAAATCGGACAGGTATAGGTAAACGTCATGTAGTTTTACCAAAACATATTAACTCATACGCGACAGTTTTTCGCAGTTCAAAGGCCAATTAATTAAACTTAATCAAATACAATTTGTTAGCTGTGTTGAAAAAACTACATTTTTATATTCTACATATTTTAAAAACAATCTTAAGGATATATTCACTGTTGAAACTTTGAATAATCAAGAATAATAATTTTTTATCGTCGTCCCTTGACATGATAGTATATTATTACTATTTTTAATTTGAAAACAAAGATGAATCATAGTATTCGAAAAAATATTTTGAGCAAAGTTTGGTAGAATATTATTTTTGGTCATATTTGATTGTTTCCCTTTACTTCTTTGAAAAATGCAAGCTTCTAGAATTATTATTTATGGAATCGCAGTAAAATAATAATAATTGATATTATAATTAATATTTGAATTTTCGGATTCATAAAAAATATTTAAAAAAATTTTGAACAATAATAAAAATATAAAATTTTACATTAATATATTCTTTACTTCGCTCAGAATCATATGTAATATATTACAGTCGACTCTCGGTAACTCGAACCTTGATAACTCGAAATTCTCGATATCTCGAATAATTAAAATTCCCCTTCAAAAAACAATAACACTTAATGTTTAGATAATCTTGCTAACTTGAAAATTAATTTGACAAGTTTTCGATATCTCAAATTTTCTTATCCAAATTTAGTACTAAAAATAGTTTATCAAGGCGATTATTTTTCGCTTATGACTTGTATTGTAAAACCGACCATTATAGTGAACTACATATTTGTAATTTAAACCTTGATAACTGCATACAATAGATTTCAGTTTTAGTTCTATGACGTCTGTTCGTTTAATCGTTTATTGTGTGAGTGTGACAATGTTAACACAGTGGTTATTATGGTTCAAAAAAGAAAATTAACAACATTATCACTTGCAGAAAAAGTGAACCTGCTTAAAATTATTGAAAAAGACAAAAAAAAAAAAACAAGAAATAGCTAAAGATTTTGGAATTCCAGCGAGTACATTATCTACAATAATTAAAAATAAATATGTAATTTTAAAAAACTAATACAAACTCGCCAACGCAGGATAGGTTCAAAGTGAGAGTAGGTACGTGGAATGTAGGAACATTGACAGGTAGGAGTAGGGAGTTAGCAGAAGTTTTGAAGAGGAGGAATGTGAATATTTGTTGTGTGCAAGAAACAAAGT
>JAIPRL010002388.1:0-18024 GCA_025469235.1 Pemphigus obesinymphae | reverse complement strand
AACAACATGCACCATGGTACCTCCCCCTGTATATCCTTTGTTATCTCATCCATTACCAGGGAAAATAAGTAAGGACTCAAAGCTGAACCCTGATGTACCCCTACTCTGACCCTAAAATCCTCAGTTTTTCCACACACACTTCTCACTTTTGTACTCGCCCCTTCATACATATCTTCAATTATGTTCACATACACCTTTGGTAATCCTTTCTTCATTAATGCCCACTTTAAGACCTCCCTAGGAACCCTATCATAAGCCTTCTCTAGATCAATAAATACCATACACAATTTATTTTTGATTTCTCTGTACTTCTCTACAATCTGTCTCACACAAAATATTGGCTCCATTGTTGACCTCCGAGGCATAAACCCAAACTGATTTCTAGTAACAGTTGTCTCACCTCTTACCCTTTTATCTATTATTTTTTCCCAAATCTTCATACTGTGGCTCATAAGTTTTATCCCTCTATCATTTCCACAATCCTGTACATCTTCTTTACCCTTGAATATTGGTACTACACAACTCTTCCTCCAAGCTTCTGGAATTTTTTCTTCTACTAGTATCTTATTACACAGCACTCCACACTTCCTCTTCCCTTATTAAATCTACCATATCCTATTGGTTATTAGAACTAGTAATTATAAAAATAAAAAAAAATATTGAATATTTTTTATACAAATAAATATTTAAATGATAAAAGATAGAAATGTAAAAAAAAATGTAAAGCATTTGATTTATAATAATACTTTTCTTGATTTTATTGAAGCAAAATTTTCAATGACATCTTCAAAATCGATGATATTCGTTATTTTGATTTCAATTGATAATATTGCTGAATTAGTCAATCTTTCTTGGGACATAGTAGATCGTAAATAAGTTTTGATTAATTTTAACTTGCTAAACGAACGTTCTAGTATTTCTAGAGTTTCTAGTATTATACCATCCATTTTACACGTAACAGTATCAATTTTTTTTTTTTTTTTGTGCAGCAATTGAAATAATTGTTTACTTTTTTTGTGCCCCCATAAAATTTTCGCCCGGGGCTCAGGCCTCCTTGGTCCGCACCCCACAGCACGGCTCTGTACATATAGATACTAAAATAAATACCCTCGTATTGTGCATGGTGTAAACATTTATTCAGGGGAGGGGGTTAGGGTCCATGAAAAGATACCCACCCTTAGGGGAGAATTCTGTTTTGTCATAATCTATAATTTTTTCTAGAAAAAATCACGAGTGAATAAAAAAGTGATAATGTAAAAGCAAAAAAAAAACAATGAATATATGAATGAAAAGAAACAAACGAAAGTGGTTCATCAGTCGGTATTTATTCAAATTGGTGGCGGGTGGACGATAAGTTGATGAACGATACTAATTTTGTACCGAAGGTAAGGACTATTGATGTTTGTAGGTTTGCGAATATACAGTGGAGCTTATTTACGTGCGATAGGTCAAAAGTAATATTAAAATTAATATGCATACTACAAATAATAATAGTTAACACAAGTGTTTTCCATCCAACCTTGAACGCTACATACTATTATAACTAATAAAATATAAATTTGAGTGAAATAATTGGTTAAACTAATTTGAGTTACTTTTTTTATATACTCAACAAATTTTGCTTATATTGGTTTTTTAAATATAGTGGGCATACTTCATACGGTTAATTCCCAATTCGCCGTCTTACAGTTCACCCACTCCCAGTTTGCGACATATAAACCGGTTTTAATATTTTTTTTTTTTTTTTAAATTCCCAACGAAAATACGAGTACTTTTGTACTATTATATATACCATTATATGTATTATACCTATTATACCTATTATATACCTACTCAATTATACCGGTGGTCGTCATAACCACAAACTTTAAAAAAAAGTTGTCGTTCAAAATCGCACACTTTTATATATAAATTCCGCACTGTTTTCCCAAAATGATATCGTTCAATACTGCACGCATTGATAAGTGTGCGGTTTTGAACAACGCCCAATTATATATTATACATATTATATTATTATTGTATTTCAATAGGTAGTTTATTTTGTTACTCATAACTTTTTTTAATTTTCCGGTAGAAAATTTACGATGAATAATTAAATTTCATCAGATGGTTGTTTGGAAAATTTTTTTTAACCTAATTAACCCGTTTTCCATTTAATATTATTGTCTGTTGACTTTGTGGGTTATTGGCGTATAACATATACGGCGTAATTGTTTATGAAAATGAAAAAAAGTAGTTTAAAATTTTCATTTTTTACACATTGTCGTAAGTTGTTACAAACAATTTGTATAAGTAAATACCTATAAATATTTTTCAAGTTCCTTTTAGTGCGTTTAGAAAATCTTGTGTTGTAGTATTGTATGTTATGAGTCATATATACAGTGTAAATTTCTAATATAAATTATCGTAAAGTTTTCGTAAAATGTGATTGACACTAACTACTATAATATAATGATAAAATTGTACAGATAAAATCTACGACTAGTTTTCGTATATTATACTATAGTATATATAGTAAAGTATCGTATATATTTTAGTATACTTACCTACTACAATAAAATATACTAATCAGTGGCATACGTAGGAATTTTCTATGAGGAGGGGATGAATATATTTTTTATAAAGTTTACTTCCAACCTCGAACCATTACAGTTTACCAACTAACTACACTTATACAATGATATAAAATAGAATATGTTATAAATTATTAAAACTTTATTTGAATTTTACAGTAAAATATCTATTAAAAAACACTATAAAGGCAAAAAATTAAAAAAAAAAGGTCAAGGGGGGATCTATCCTACATACCCCTCCCCCCTGTGTACACCACTGATACTAATATTGTAGTTTTAGTTTGTCCGGATTTTTCGAACGGTAACGTTTACATTTAAGTTAATTTCACTTTTACTATTACATTTTTATAATTTTACTATAAAATTATTATAAATATGGAGGGGTTTAAGATTAAATCAGAAAAAAAAAACAAAGACTTACATGTGGTATATAATACATACATTCATCATCGAATAGACTGAAAACACGAAGAAAATCAATACTATAAATGTATAGATAACTGCAGTGGTCGTGCGATCTTGAAAAATAATACAATTGTGATTTTATCAAATAATCATGACCACCAAACACATGGTGTTCAATTAGTTGAACGAGGCTTTCGAAATAAGTTAAAGGCAAGTGTAATTTAATTATTTTATAAACCATAAGTATCTATATATTAGATAGGTATACCAGACAGGACACACTTTTATTATGTAATTAAAAGTTCAAAAGTTTAAGAAAATATTTATTTCAAGGAAGAAGTTATTCAGAATTCGCTAAAAACAATTCCTCGTGCTTTCAACGGTGTTAGAAGATCCGTTGTAGATTTGGGAGTTGAATGCGCATCACGATATGGAGTGGAAGATGCCATACCTGTTTTTTTTTTGCAGTATAAAGTATTCATAGACATAATAAAGACGCGATTTTATACAAATCGATGTTTATTATATTTTATACAAAACTATATGTTTATTTTATTCAATGGTATTACAATGGGATAGAATGGTGTCGGCGAACTGGGAAGACACGCTTCATACCACCAAAATTTTTTCACCATTCTGATTTTACATATGTTGTACGTTTCAAACTAACACGTCAGTACACGGTACTACCGGTATGTTATATACTTTTCCTTATTTTGAAATAAAATTTTGGAATCACGGATATATCGTTTCATTACCCGTACGTTCGACTATCTGTTCCGAATTATTGATAACAGTATTTTGTTTGGGCGCTAATTGGATTTTAAATAATAATTAGACATGCGATAAATTGTAAATTGAATGTTGTGGGTGAACGCGTATAGTGTTTTATATACTATCAAGTACTATAAATAATCCGTTTGGTTATTGTCGAAAGTATTGTGTTTTTAATTAAAAGCCGTCTGTTATTTTTGGCTTTTGTCAACGCTGTAGTAATTGGTATTTTAAAATTTTTTTTTTTACTTAGCTATACTGTTTTGTAACCACAGTAAAGTGTTTAATATCAATAAAGTTTAAAGGGACAATCAAATACGCCTTAGTGACCAAAGAATTTTTACTTTTTATTGCATACCTACATAAATTAAATACATTTTAAATATATTAATGCATGTGTATATTGTGTGTAGCCTAAAAAATTAACTCTAATTGTGGTAAAAATAATTGTTATGGAAATGTATATTCACCAATAATGACTACACATAACAATATTAAAGACTAACATCGTGTTTTATCTAGATTATGGATTTTATTTTTCTTTTAAAGTTTGTATTCACACCAATATCGTAATTTGAGATTTAATATATTATAATGCAATAAATATGGAAATCTAATGAACTTTTGAATATAAAGTTGTTAAAACTATCAGTTAAAGTGGATTTATATACCAAAAAAACGTTAACGGAGATTCTATATTTACATATAAATTTTACCTAATGTGAGGTAAAATATTGTACTAACATTTAAAAACCAATCTCTGTGTTATGATAATGATGTATTGATTCAAGTGAAATGGAAGTTTATTAAAAGAAAGTTCTTTCACATAATCGAACAAAATGGTTTTATGCAGTAAATTACTTATTTTCTTATGTAAACACATCGTTTTGTATATAAAATACATTATTTGTATAATTTTTGATCGTGTAAAATTATTTTGAAATATTCATTATATGTTAAAAAGTACCGATACCTATCATAGTTTTATAAATGATACGAGCTTAATAAACATTCGGTGGTCAATCTCTATTCGATATTTTAAAATATATTAATTTTACATGCGTAAATATTAAGTATTTTGAAATTGTAAAATATTTATATTTCTTAAATTAATAAAACAATATTTTATTTTTTAATTTAATTAATTATAAGTAATGATTTTTAAACAAAATTATGATGGTAGTTTTTTAAATACAATACAATTTAGAGCAAAATAGTTTTTAATTTTTATTAAAAAGTTGTTTTTCTTAACTTTTTAAATTCAGTATATTTAAATGTATATAGGAAAAGTAATTCGGTAGGTACGTCAAGTAAATTTGTTTGTTTTTATTAACAGCCATGTAAATACATAGGTATATAGTGTATTTATATACCAAACCAATTTTTTTACTAACAAAAACCACAAAAATAAACAAAACCATATTATAATTAGATTAGTAGTTGAAAAACGAGATATAATTTGTCTATTTAGTTATTTATGGTAAAATAAAATAATTTTTTAATGTTTCAAATCATTGAATTTTAATTTTTTAGTTTTCATAAAGGTTGTGGTATAATTTCCGTAGCATATATACAGTTTTAATTTTCTCATAATATCCTTGAATTTTTTGAAAGGTCAGTGAAGATTTGTTTTTTATATAAAGTGTTTAAGATTTAATACTTATATAATTTATAAAGATATACTAATTTATATGAATTCTTAACAAATATGTAGAATAATAGATATACAATGACAGAAACTATTTAGGGTTAAATATTTTGAGAATTAATTCTGTTTTGATTTAAAAAATAAATACCAGGTGATTAAACCATAGTATATTGTAAAATTATTATTATTGAGTTAAGTAAAAAAAAAAAAAAAAATAAAGAAAAATTCCCAGCACCAAAGATACAAAGTATTACAACAATAACAGATTCGTTTTAGAAAATCGAAAAATTAAAAAAAGAAAATCGTTTTAGCTAGTTTTTACCTTAAAAACGTCATTACACGCGAATTTTGTAAAGAAAAATGTTCTAAAGTTAGTATACAATTTAAAATTCTTATAACGATGTAATTTGCCAAATATTTTAGTTAGAATATTGTACCCTTGATAAGTTTGTATGAAAAAATATGTAATGGCCAAAATCATGTATTGTTGGTTTAGTATAATAAAATATTCCATCTCGTGTTATTACAAATTGTTCAGATGAGTGTTTATTACGTTTTAACATTCATGTAACTTTTTTCATCCATCCTATTGATATTTTTTAAATAAATACCAAACATTAGAATAACGGATGCTTGTTTAAAATAATACACGTAATTAGTTCGAGTTTATAATCATAACTAGTTATTGACAATGAAAATAAAAAATAATTGTTATTATGAACATTATATGTTATAGGTAAAACCTTTTTAATATTAACAAAAATCTAATTAATTAAAAATAAAACGTTTCCTCGGTAACGCATACATTCAATGGAAACTCTTCGTACTTTAATATTATATTAATTTTATCAAATGGAATATTTGTATATCTATTAACAATATGCTTGATATGATTTAGTTATGTCCAATGTAAATGAAGTGGATCAGTTACCGAATTTTCGTTAGAACCTCTTCTCTTGTATTTCGTTCGATAATACACTTAGGTAGGGACTTAACTTTTAAATATGAAAACATGTTTTTATATTTACATGAGGCTCTTTTGAAAAAGAATTCGATTATGATTATGAATATTTCACGTGATGTGGAATAAATATTTAATTACTACAAAATAATACTTAATTATATAATAATAATTATACACAAAGACTACACAATAAAGTCTTTGTGTAAAATTACCTGGAATGATTAGCATCTGTACTCCAAACTCATTTTCTGTTTAACGTTTTAATATTACATCGAACGAAGTATTTTTGGGCAGACAAATCATGATTGAAATATTTTGAGGAATTTAAACACTATATATTAGTTAAACTATTCTCTACATATTCTATACATATGGAGATGTATTTCATATTATCGACAAATTTTGAATCGAAGAATCGAATCATAATAAATTACGTTTTCGTTGAGTAATAATAATGAAATACTATGAAAAGTTTTCATATCATCAATAGTTTCGAATGGGTATTAAATATATTCGTGTTATTTAAGAGCTAAATAATGATTACACTGTCTGAAGTACAACACTGACTGATTTATTTGAGTTCTTTGTTTAATATCAGATAAACGTGTTTTATTATAAATAGAATGGTACTTCTTGTAGTGATATTGTAGTCCACCGAATCGTTTTTGAAAACGGTAAAGAAAAAAATGTTTGAGCTTTTTTATTATCATACATGCAGAATAATTTTTTTGATTCCAGAGTTGTTACCAATCACTGTTGATTGTAAAATATAAATATAAATGAATAAATAATTAAAAGTTTTTAATGTCAATTTTATTATACCGATAAATAAATAGTTTATACGTATATTTTTCTGTGTATCTTTAAAATATTTAAATGCATATTTATGCATATTTAAAAAAAAATCATATTTCATTGATATTATTTGCATACAAATCCTTGACCTGGTGATTAGTTACACATAATATTTATATTTTATTTTATTTTCTAGTACTACAACAATAACCGATAGTTACCATCTAAAGGTTATAAAACTGGTTTGGAAAATTGAAATCTAAAATAATTTTTTATGTTTCATATAAAAACTGTTGAATCGGGTTAGGTAATTTAAATAGAAAAAAAATGGTATTTTTATAATTATTATTATGATACTGATGTAAGTATTTTAAGTTTTAGTGTGAGAAACTCGATTTAAATTTGCAAACATTTTTGGTGACTATTTAATACTACTAAGCGGATAATTCCCCAATTGTCCAACAACCGGAAAGAACCTTAACCAAACAAAAATTGTTTGTTTCTAAAATAGGTTATTAAAAGAAATATCATTAATAAGCCGTTTTAGCAACTACAAACATATTTGGTAATTTTTATGTCTTGTCCAAGTTTTCAAACGTAATTACAATTTCGCACCCATATCATACATATAATTATAATCTTTCGTTGACTATATATTTTGAGTTTTGTTTATTTTATAACCACTTGCAGTAGTATGTATTAGCATGATTTTATACCATTTAGAGTATAGATTGAAATGTGCAAAATATATGATTTTATAGTTATATGCAAAATTAAATATATAAGTCGATGTCATGAGGTCAATGTGGTGACATAAAATCATAGTAATATGATCATTGATCACATGGATCAATCCAGGGTATACTGCAGATAACATTACTTTACTAGAATACCTAACTAATAATTACATCATCTTCTTTGTGTACTCATCACTTTATAAGATACCAAACTAATCTTTTTTTTCTCTTTTACCTTCTCACCCAACTATTTAAAGATACTGGACTAATACGAATGAAAAATTATCTTTCACCGCAGTTACGTATTATATTATTCAATAATGGATTATCAAAAGAAATTTAATACATTTTTACTAACATTTAAAAGAACCTTCAATTAAGTTGAAGATTTTAGGTTGTATTCCATCCGTGTGTACAATAAGATTTTAAATACTACAAATTTATTTTTGTGAAACACGTGCCGAGTTGATACGTTTAGTTTTTGTGATTACCTTTGTATTAAATAGTTTGTCAGTTTTTTTTTTTATCAAATTTATATGTGATAACGCATGATTTAACAGCATGATGGATAATCGTTATGTAAAGGTCCGTTTAAAGTTAAATGTGCTCTTTTTATATAACCCAGTATAAATGTGTCGACTTTAAATGGCACTATATAGGTGTATCATGGGAGGTGATATCAAAAAAAAAAAAAAATAAAAATTTTTTTTTAGTTTTTTTATAATTTTTATTATTATAAAATAGTGTTAACGTGATTTATATTTGAACTTAACTTAATAATATGTTTTTTTTTTTACAAAAATTAATTTATATTCTAAATTAAACTGCGAATTATTTATTATTATTAATTTGGTTGGTTATTAATAAATATAATAAAAAATATTTTCTCAAGGTGCATAACGTTTATTAATTTAAATCTGTTTGATATTTCCAAAAGTGAAAATATGTTCAAAAAAGACGTATAATGAAAATAAAAAATATAATAAAATAATACATATTAATATTAATAATAATATAATATTTAATTAAATTTTACCGGATAGGTTTTATTAATATTTATGAAATTATTACACTGAGTATAATAATATATATAAAGAGTATAACTAAATGTATAAAATTATTAGTTTTTTCGTAAAATCTCCAACATAATGTTGTAAAATCCACAGGATTGTTATCGTCTAGTATTTAAAATCCAAATACGTATGAATTGTGAATGCATATGGTAAATCTACTACCAACAAAATTACCAAGGCATCAGGGTTACGGTTACAACATAATAGATACATTTTCCGATTCACATGGGATATGAAAAAGGTATTATTTTGATAACCGGACGCATTCAGGCAACATCCAAATTAGCAACTCAATGCACACTAGTGTGGTGACTATGAAATCCTTACGTTATCTCTCCGGGATTTACCGGGGGTAATTAAAAGAACTAAAATCACATTTTCTAGATGGCTATCCACGAGATAATAGTATATAGATAGTAGATGGAAAATGAACTATGAAAATTCAAAAGTTTCATAATATATTTAAAAAATATAGTAGAAAATACTATTTAGGGCGTACTGGTAGCTCAAAAATTTAATTTCTTATTTTAATAATCTTTGTATAATAGTAATCATATTTTTTTCTACGATTATGCTGTATATTCATCGATTTTAATATGTTACACTGTATAAGATTGAAAACTTTAAGGAAAGTATACATAAACACAGTATTGGAAAATATTCAAGTTATTTTATTTATTTAAACATTTTTTTTTTTTTTTTTATATGTTCCAAACTGTAAAAATATTGAAACTAAATCGTTATTTAATAACCTGTATGCGTGTTCACTAATTTTAAATGATGAATTTCATACTACTCTTCATCAAAACATCAGTAAAATTCTGCGTATTATTCAGAGTAATTAATAAAGTGTACTCACCGATCTGAAAAATCCGTTTATATTGCGCGGATGAACGTCTACGATTATGTTGAAAATGTGTTTTTCTTTGATTTCTTTCATCACCTGTCGATGCGTGTGCTGGTCCACTTGCCTTATGTAAAAGTCTGCTTTTGACATTTTCATTAGATTCTGTACCAGTAACAACCCTGTATATATATATATATAAACATTAAAACGTATTAATCGACAGTTTGGATATTATTTCATTTTCGAAAACTGAAAAAGGAGACTGGTGCGAGTAAGTTGTATATACATGTAAACTTTGTTGTCGGGTCATTAATCAAACGGTATTTTTAATAAAGAAACGACGGAAAAGTATAATTAAATCTCCCTCTCCAGGACGTAAAATTAGACAAAATGTCAGTATCGATTCACTTTAGATATACTACTCGTAGTACACTATTGAAAACGAGATTAGTATATAAACTATTATAGTAAATGTTTGAGCCCGATTTACCCGATTGACCACATCAAAAGTATCCCAAAAATAGTTTGACACGGTTGATTGTGAAAATTAATTCATCTTTGTTATAATACACGTATAATATTACGTTTATTATAACATAATACACAACCCGGTAATATATATATTGTATTATTAAATCTGATCATTTAACTCTAAAAATCAATTACCTTGAACTCTATAGGTATGTAACATATATGTATATATATATATATATATGGAAGTATAAATTGTATACAAGGAACTCGAGTGCTTAAATAATAGGAATATAAATGGATAATATTGTAAACCGATAAATACATTAATTAGTCTGAGACCTTTCATTCTGATATTGAAATATCAATCCGAATTAAAGAAAATAAAATATACGAGAATAATAATAAAATAGAATAATAGGTGTGGGGTTCATTAATTTATAGTACTAATTGATATGAAACGGTATGAGTCAAAAACCATAAAATGAAACAATATCTAGACAGTATTAAAAATTAAAGCAAGCAATAACAATTACAAAAAAAAAAAAATCTGACCTAGGGCAACAGATATCATATATATATTCGGGAAAAGACTAATAATTGAAACAACCGAATGAATTGTACAACTAATACGTAATAAAATTACTGAATATATTTTTAAATTGCTTGTTGGTTTATGGCATGGTAAAGTAAATTTTTATATTAATGCAGATGCATCCAAAAAATCGCTTTTTACGAATTAAATATAATGTTATATTATTATTATTATTATTATATATACGAGCGAATTTCTGGCCAAAAATAGTAAGCTTAATAATTAAGTATGAGCCTTCCTAAATTCTAAAAAACACATATATAGGTATATACTTGTAATATATTATATAGACATACTATTAGACAAACAGCTACTCACAAAATCACTCAAGCATTTATGGCACTCCCCCTCCCCTATCCATAGAATATTTTTGGATTCACCCCTTAGTGTAGGCCGACCCCACATAATATGGCTATCGACCACGGTTAAATTAGATGATCTAGAACACAGTGTGAAGACAAGTCGTATGTCTGTCACCTGGAATCGTATATTGTAGACATGAACGATGTAAAGACATAGTTTAGAATTTGCTTTCATCTAACATTTTTTTACTGGTTATGGAAATATTTTTTAATATTATTTAACTTGTGAGTTTTTGTAAAGTTTAAATTTTTGTGATATTAAGTTAATAAAAACGTAATTTCAACGACTCCTTTTTTTGTTAATTTAAATCTTCTTCAATTACCCTGGAATTTTTGAATCATGTTTTGCTGTAATAATATATGGAACGGAGAGTAGGAAATATCACAAATAAGGACTTCACTGCTAAACCTGTACTAAATAAAAAGAACCTAACCTAACATATGCGTTTAACGAAATAAGAATGACCAAAAATTAACTATATCAGGACAGGATATAGTTTGGCGGATAGTTTTATACAAATGTCGCTATAAAGGTAATGGAGCATGTAATTATGAAGGAGAAGAGCGAATTATTAATCGTATTGGGATTTGCCCGAAGAGTTCTATTGAACGCGGGATTTTTAAAATTCATCACGTTAACAAAAAAGCGTAAAAATGGTTAGAATAACTACATACATAGTCTTGTAACAGTAAACAGTTGTTCGTGCAGTATAATGTGAACTCCGTCATTTCAGCAATCCAAAATACATAATTATAATAAAAACTACTGTGGTCCTGTAAAATGAAAATTATGATAAGTATTTGCGATTGAATTGATAAATGTTCACAATGATTTTATAAATTAAATTTGATAATTTCGGTAACACGTTTATGGAAAAGAAAACTGAAATGATATAGTTTATTGATGTTAAAACTGTTTAGCAAACACCCGGTCGTGATTATTAGTTTTGAAGATATTTCTTTAAATGGGTTAAATGGGTGGTTTTAACTGCTCTCGTCAATAACAGATCGCAACAACAGGATTGCAACCCGTGACTTACCCTCCTCGTCGTCGTAAACGATGGCAATTTTCGTCCAGTTCAGAAAACCGATCAGGTCCCTGAACGCCCGGCCGAGTTGCCCGCGCGCCGGGAACATGTCTGTGACAAAGTTCCTTCGGGAAAAGTCGGCGCCTCGGTCAGCTACGGTCAGCAGCAGTGGTACGCTGACCGACTCGCAGATGGACACAATGTGACTGGCGAGGCGACTGTCGGACGGTCCGAATATCACGTGCACGCCGCTTTCCAGTAAACGACAAGCTGTAGAAAAAACATACGAAATACGATTATTATGACATGAAACCATTTGATATTAGTTTTTCTGGACGAAACCCAAATATTATACAGTAGGTGTCTTTATGTAAATTTATATTGTAAAAAAAAAAAAAACGTGTGGAAAAATCTGGCCAATAGTGGTTTGTGGTGTTAGTCCCTCCCCGACCACTTCACTCGATTGACTATCTAGTCAACGTCAATGTACAGAAAGCGAATTAAAAATAATTTAAAATTGGCTTTTATAATCAGTTTTATAAAGACACGAAGCAAATTGCATGCATTGTGGGTGACTAATTTCTTATTTAGCAATACGCCTTCCATATTGTCATGGGACACGATCGACATTGAACCAACACCGGTATTGAAAAATTTAATTTGAAATCATTTAAAATTGGTTTCTACAATTTTTAAATCAAATTACTATTTTTGCAAATTTTTCAAGATTGGTCCACTTTTTCCCTTGTATATACATTTTGATTCGCAAGCTCTATAATAAACATTTGTTATTATTATTATTATTATTATTTGCTTAAATATTGTGATTGATTTAGAGATGAACGGGCAAAGCGTAGAGGCGGGAATAAACTTCATTCTTTAGATACTTTAGATAGAATATTGGTAGTGAACGAATCTAATTTTAAATCTATTATAAGATAACTAAAATAATTCTGAGCGAATATTTACTATACATCTAAAGTATTTTAATTAAATATAAAAATAACTGTTGTGTTATCTGAATTATGCAAAAAAAAAATTCTATTCAACCCTCCTCACAACGGAATTTCAATGACTCGAAAAAAAAATTATAATGTTATGCATGTATTTTATGAATATATTGTATTCATTATTAACTGATACTATAAAAATACAATAATACCAGTAAATGGATATTAGTTATCAATGTATTCATTTTTAGATGACTTATTTTTTAAATTAAAAGGTATATAAAATAACAAGCACAAGAAGGATACAAAACCCATATCCAACCACCAGTAATTATGATACTCCTAGCAAAAGGAAAGGTTGGAAGGGTCTGTAGAACAATTAAATATTCGAGGACAGAGCAATAAAAGTTCCTAAGTGGAAATACAATACAAATTTCTAATGTAACACGGTTAATAAAACACAGAAGTTTAAAGACCTTGTACCACGGTGTATTGATGTATTTAATAGAGTAAAAGTTGCAGCCCAGTTATTTTCGAAGGGTAAACCTATTTTCTAAGTAATGATCATTAATAAAGTAAATGATCATTGTTATAATGAGTAAATTAAACATTCTAAAAATGTTCATAATATAACTTTATTTATTAGATACAAAAACTATAATTACAACAGGATTCAATTATATGTGCTGTGAAACTGATGTTTTGTGTGTACTTATGTCACAGGACCTATCGTTGTAAAAATCCTAAAATTAGATTAAGATTCATATAATTATAAATTATTGTAAAACAAAAATCACAAAAATAATCTACTACTAACTTTTAACATCTATGTTGTAACCTTCAGTGGGAACCAACACTTATACGCAATTAAACGTGTATTATTTTGTGATTTTGAGCTTACATTAACTTATAGTATAACAGTAAGTAATAATTATTCAAGTGCATTATAATATTTATAAAGTCATTTGATATCATGATTATTTTAAATTTCAAAAGTATTTTAAACCATAAATGTTATCATCGGTAATATTATGGCGTAATATTTGAAGATAAGTAATTATTAATATTAATTTCATTTTTTAATAAATAAACTATTCCTAATTTATATACATATAAGTAGTTCTGTTTTAATAGCTGATAAATTCAACACGATTTTATTTTATTATTATTATTAATTATGTACATTACTGTAAAAATAATTATTTTATTATAATTTTATAATTTAAAAATTATAAGAGATTTTGGATACTCTTTGTCTGCATATCCTCTAAAATATATTTATTGCACTCGATTTATACTCAAATTGTACGATAATATCTCTTTTTAAATTAGAATTAAAGACATATCTAGTATAATTATAATATTTAGGGCATTTGAGCAGAATGCTTTTTAAAATGTCATAATAGGGAAGCTTCAACCTCATTCATTTCGATACTTCGTTAAAATTTATAATGACATAATATGTTTCACATTTAATACGTTTTAACAATATAAACTTATATTTCAAAATGAAATAGCGAAATTCATTCTTTTCTATTAAACTTGATCATAAATATATTTATTTATCAAATAAAATTAAATAAAACAACTTCTAGCACATGGTTTGTCAGTGCCATTTCAGTTCAGATAAAATCCTTTGAAAGTAAATTGTATTTTTCAGTGGAAATTAAACACAAGTTTATAATAAATTCCACTATATGTGGTAAGTATTGGACGATCATAATTTTAAATTGGAAATTATTTCATGGTGAGACAATTAATAATTCTTATACCTTAGATCTAAGCTAATTTAATTAATTAAATCTTAATTGAAATAAAAAAATTAGTTTACTGGCATAGCCTGGTTTATAATACACTTATTATCACAGTGTTATTATCACTTTTAGCAGAAGGAAAATAACAGATACTCCAGTACTCTCAAGTTCATCCAGATATTTTCATTGAGCACAATATATTTTCATTAAGTTTCCTATTCTTGGTGAAAATCATTAAATAAAAATGGAACCATAAGGTTTAATAATTTTTGCTTAAAACATAGAACACCTTAAAGTGACATAACTCAATAAATCAAATAAAATAATTTTTACCTTAAAAAGTATGATTACAGTAAACAATTAGCATATCCAAAGATCTTTTTTTTAAATTTTACTTATAGTATCCACGAGGCTTAATTATTATAATATGATATTTTTTAATTGATATATAAGTCAGTATACAAGTATCTTATTGAGTTACTCTATAAAATATAATGTTTGTACACGTGTTATCATTATGAGTTTAACACTTTTAGTCGTAAGTTATATGTTGATAGTTTTGTATGTGTTACGATTCAGTAAGTTAGAGATAATCGATAATAAAACAACAAGCTACAATACTTTTGGTTTTGAAGTAGACAAAATATAAAAGATTATCGGACGATAATGCGAGTTTGTGCTGTACAAATGTCAGTTACATTTTCTGAAAAAAAAACTTTCTAAGAACATTTGAGTTTAAAAAACAGACATTAAAACTTGGAATTGGATAAAAATTTGTAAGTCTATATACCATGGACGGTATATAGTTGACGGATTATTTATAGACATACAAAAATTATCCGCGGTCCAGAGACACTTAGAAATTCAATACAGATAAGGAACATTGTACGTTTAATTTGATTAAAAAAAAATGTTTTCTATATGATAATTTGCTTATATTGTTCTATAGGAATTAAATCAAATATACAAGACTTGAAACAAATTTTAAAATTAATTTAAAATAATGGTTAATGTTAAAACCATGAAACCTCTGAAATCAATACTCATATGAAGATCGACACCGATATTTAAAACTGAAAAATTTGATAAGTAAGGTGTAGGAGTACTGTGTCGATTAGTGAAGGTTACTTCACTGGTAGTGGATATATTAAATTTTAAATCAATAATAAATCATCACATTCTATGAAATAATTTTGAGTGAAGATCTGTGTAATGAACATAACTACAAATGTAAAAAAAAATAATTGAAAATATAATAACTTTGTCACACCATATACATTATTTGAGTAATACATATTATATAGTAACCACGAAACATGCATTTTTTATTTTTCATTAAAAATTTCCAGTTATAAAAGTAGTTTATATTTACGCTTAAAAAAATCTACTGGGAAAAATCCAAAAATTGACCTCTGTAAAGTGCCATCTAAAATGTATTTTCTATCAAAAAAGTACTCAGCTTTATATATCCAATTTTTTTCTGAAAAAAAAAAAAACATAATTTTAAAACTAATAAAATCATTGTTCAGTTGAAATAAAAAATGAAAGAGCTAAAAAATAACCGGTATTCATTATCAAAATTGCAAAACCTATACTGATTTAATATAAATACTTAATACTGATATTTATCTAACTAAGAAAATCCGGTGATCCAAAATTTAAACTCTAGCCATAATATCCTAAAAATCTACACTTGATAGCAAAATTAAAATTTCAAAAACTATAAACTAACTATATTTATAAACTAATCCAAATTGATCTTTTTAATGCACCAACCAGATGCAATTTTCTACCGGAATAAATTAAGCTTGTAAACATCGGTGCACTCCTTCTGGTTGACATTTTGCACATTGCAAAAAATAATATATTATCTAAAATTCGAGCAGACGTAAAATTTACTTGAAAAAAAAATCTATAAACAATAATAAAGAGATGATTCTAATGAATAGTTTATTGCTGTTAAACAATATATATAAATAATGCATTTGTAAGTGTTTATTTTAACATATTTTATATATATTGTTTTCATAACATTTAACCTCATGTCTTTTAAAACGGTAGTAAAATAAAGTTTCATATCGATACAAATGCACTTATGTATCAAAATCAAAGTGAATAGATTTATACATTGCTTGTGCAAGAGCCTTAAAGACCACATAAGACCAATCTTGATAGTAACACACACACGGATAATACAACATTACATCATGTTATATACGTAAGTAGATGCCACTATAGTATTTTGAATTTTCAAACCTTTTTTTTTTTGGACTTGTTCGGGTCGAAGTTTTAAATCAGTGAAGAACGTGTGGAGCATTGTAATCGCTCAATTCTTTCTTTCCGGCATTATTAAGGTTCAAACTAATACTGCATTCCTAGGAGAAATTTCATGGCAAAGTTCTCGAGACTTATTTTTCCTCTTAGCGTGCCCGTTGTTCCGAAAAGTAGATTGCTTTATTTTATTTTTATTTCTTCTAAGAGATACAATTCAATTTGTATTCTCTAACTGAATATAAACAAAAAAACAGGGGGAATGATATTTATGGAATTTTACTAAAGTACATATTTTAAACATCATCATTCATCATAGTATATTGTAGATAATTTTATTCTTATATATCACAAATGCAAAAGAATGACTACTTGAACTGTTATAATGATTATATTTTTTCCAAATTCACTGCTAAACTATTAAGTTGGTTAATTTTATCATTCACTTATTGAACTAGATTAAATTTGTGAAGTTAATATTAAATATCCATAAATATTTAGTTATGTTTACACATTAGAAGTAGGAATACAATTTATTGGAGTAAATACTTTCAGAACTCAAAAGTTGATTTTACTTGTTTGTTCAAGAGCGTTAAAACCGAGTTAAGCATCGTTGAAAATACCATAAAATATTATCATAGCTAAATTTCGGATTTGTATTAATAAAAAACTCAAGTTTAAAAAAGCCGGTCAGTAGGTTGTGGAAGCACTTCGCTCGTCGGGTGTCAGTATTGGTGGATGCACTTCGCTACTGGGTAGGGTACTTTTGGTGGATGT
>JAIPRL010002387.1:40652-61032 GCA_025469235.1 Pemphigus obesinymphae | reverse complement strand
TTTTTCAGGCACCTATGAGTATGAAATCTTTATTAGCAGCAGTTAATTTGCTGACGGTAGCTTTTGGAAATTTGATTGTGGTGTTCGTGTCTGAAATACGGTTTTTCGAAAATCAAGTACATTAATATACCTATATAATGATATTATATCATTCTTTCGTATGTTTTAAACGAGTAATGTATTTTTCCAGGCTTACGAGTATTTGCTTTTTGCTGGACTTATGGTACTCGACATGATAGTATTTATTTCAATAAGTTTTAGGTATAAATATAAAAATTACACCGAGAAAGATTAAAGAAATTACATATTTTTTTTTATTAAATTAATTTTATATATGACGTATAATGTATATTGTATGTCAATTTTCCATTACTATGCTCATAATTCATAAAATTTATAAAATAATGTATAATGTGTATTACTATTTAAAATGCATGTTAGACAATAAATATTTTATTTTATACATGTATGGTAAGATAAAACTAAACGATAATATGTAAAATTATAAATATATTGTTTATATTTATTACTTACGTGTGTATTCTCATTTCCTGTGAGAAATCCTAATCCTCAATCTCAAAAAGTACTTACCAAACAATTAAGTCTCATGATACAAATTTACCATGCCAGATGAGTTAAAAGTAATAATTGTAATTCCATCATACTTTACACATTTACGATTAAAATGAAAAATCCGGTGAGTAGGGGGTGGAAGCACTTAGTTCCTTACATGGTAGGATACTGTAGGTGGTGGATATATTGAATTTAAAAGCGTTTTAAAATCATTTCTTTCGGCAAAAACGATTCCGTTTATATTACAGTAAAAAATTTTAAAATTGTATATTGTTACCATATTATACCTATATTATACAGGTATATAATATGGTAACCATTAACCATGATTTTATATTTATTCGGTATAATACAATTAACTATATATGTATTGTTATGATTAATCCATATAAAAATATTAAATAATCCTTTAATGTTATTATACATGAAATAGTAAACGCTCTAATGTATTTTTCCTTTGTTAATATACCATAGCAATCAATTGGTAAAGTGTATGTAAATACGTAAATTATATTCGTTTGCTTAACATATTTTAAAACAAAAACTAAATATTAAGAGGTAATCTTTCCTTAGTTTGACGTCATATTAAAATATATGTTTTCGATTTTCTATAATTTATATACCCATTATCCGAAAATAGATAAACATTCTATTTAGCAAAATATATACTTTGTTAATCACAATAACTCAGAAATCGCACTCTAGTAGCTAACAAATTAATTTAACTAACAGTTTTACATCCTCTTATTTCCCAAACTCTAACATGTTCAGATTTACACCTTCACATATTAGAGGAGTCCAAGATGGTTCTCGATAGCTACGACAAGCATGCTACCTAATTATTGGACAGGTTTGTTAATATTATGGCCGGCTTGCACCTGCAGAGACTAGTGGCGTAGCCAAGGGAAGATCCAGAGGGGCAATGCCCATTCCCCATGGGCCGTATTTTTTAAATTTTAGATTCTGAACTTATTATGGTTTTACAATGATGAGGTGTTTTCTTTTTGTATGTATACCTACACAATTTCGAGCAGAAGAAGTCAAGTAGGAATTTTATAGTACAGAGCTTTTTAATGTAAAGTTTGTTCTAGTTGGTATTTTAAAAAGGTCATTTTTCACTGTTACAAAACTGCTAAAAGAGAAAGATTTTGTAATTTCAGTAGTCCGATTTAAATTTTCACACAACAGATTTGTATTCATCAACCTTTTTACTAGGTTATGTAGGAGAAATATATAACGTTTTACAACTTGATTTATATATAATTTTAAAAAATGTTCTTTTTTTAATATTTTTTTTTTTTCAAAATAAACTTGATTTCAAAGCTTATTAAATTAATAAAAAATAAAAAATATTTTTCCTACATAGTCTAAAAAAAGGCTTGTAAATTCATAAATATTATATTCAAATCAATGATCGGATATTGGGAAATATGCGTAAACTAATTTTTTGTTTATTGATCAAAAACACAGCCTCCCAAAGCAAAACCTCCAAAACTTATCAAATTTTTTTATAATTTATCCCCAGGAACTTTAAATTGATACTAAATATCAATTATCGTACAATATTAATGTGATAAAAATTTCAAAACTTTTTGACCACATTCCAAAAATGTATAAAAAAAAATTGATGCTTTAATATTGTATACATATTTTCTGGTAGAAAGTGTGTAGTAGGAGTTTTTGGGTATGCTAGTTGTTTGGGCCGGGAGCATGAAATAATATGAACACCTTTGCTTCTCAAGCACTACCTAACACGTTATTTGAACGGACTCGGTCGGCCACACAGTTGGTGTATATGTGTAAATAGAACCCTAGAGTTCCTAACCGGGATCGCCGAGGTAAACTAGGGCCTATGTAGATGGAAAGTGTGTACAGTGTGTATATGTGTGGGTGTGTAGATATGGGACGAGGTAAACTTAAAAACTAGTAAAAATGGTAACTCAGATTATGTAATTGCTGTTACTATATTGCTAGTACAAGTAAATAGTAACAATAATATAATAGTATAAATAATAAAAATGGTAGGTGACTTAAATGATTATGGTGTTGATAAGGAGGGAACTATTAGAACCGGTGAACATAAAAATATTTTCTAAGGTGCAATAGTATAGGTACCTAGACTAAGAAATAATTCGTACCTCTTAAAATAAGTACAAGTTACAACCGACTATTAGAGCCGACTTTACACAAATAATTTGATAAACAACAGGTAATTCAGGTCGCTCTAATAATTCACTCACAAATAGGTACACAACAATTAAATATAATAAATGACTCACAATATTACGTGGAGCGCAGACTGGCCAGCTGCATCCCTAAACCTAAATCAAAATAAATAATTTCACACACAAAAAATATAATATACTATGATTCATACACACACAAAAATGGTAACGATTTTACAATATGTTTTGATTGTAGGCTATTAGAGCCGTTTTTACAAATTATAATAGGTTAGGTATATAATAGGTATAGGTAGGTAGTGGCTATTAGAGCCGGAACTATAACAAAAACGCAATTCGTGCGAACGTGTAATCCATAAAAAAAAAAATGCCGCGGCGGGTAGCACACACGGTTCGGCAATCAAAGCGATACTACCTTTACATATTAATAAATATAATTGATAAACAGTTGATAATTATTTACCTATGTGTGTCCGATCGTCCGCTGGTAGATTAAAATGGACCGTTGATTACGGCGACGGCACAACGATAAAATGCGGGGGGTTTTTAGCATTAACACTAGTACCTTTTATAGAGGTCATTTTTCATTCTTAAGTGTAAAAAAAAATTACCAAAAATAAGCAAAATCTTTATAAATCGGAAAACAATATTATTTCGAACTTTGCTCAAAATCGTCTTATGCTTTCAAATTAAAAATAATAATAAAAAAAAACCGATGGGGTTATGGACTAAATTATTTTGAATTATTACTGGAATAATATTATAGTTAAAGAAGTATAGTAGGTAAATGAAAGAGTATAATTTGTTATTTAGGGATGGATTGACCTTTTTTTTCCCCATAAAAATGGTCTCCTAATAATAATTGGCTCCTCCCTTTTACAAATCCTGCTTACGCCATTGCCAGAGACTAGACGCCACCAGCTAGAAAATATCGTTGGCAATTTCATTTGCTACCTGGGAGTCGAACCGGGGACCTCATACGCCGAAATACGCATTTCGATCACTCAACCACAGTCGTAGCCAATAAATATATTTGACAAAATATACACCATATAATATTATAAAATCGGCCAATTTCAATCGTTTGAATCTAAAATAAGTATAGTAGGTATATACTAGGTAGTAGTAGGTTTATAGGTAGTTATAGGTACTAGTTATATATACGGTATACGCATATATATTGTATGTATACACTATATATATACGTATATATATATATATATATACAGTATGCATGTATACTGTATATGACTATATATACACTATGTGTCTATGTATATAGAAGGAAGATTTTCTTGCTCCTTAGGAAACTACTGGAAAAAAATGCCATGTGTCTAGAGCACCATCTAGACTTTAGAGTTAATTCCTTATCAATATCATACCAACGCTCAGTGGCGTATTTACGGGGGGGGAGATCTAGGAATGCTGGACCCCCCCCAAAAAAAAAAAAAAAACAAAAAAATATTGAATTAAAAAACTTAAATAGGTAAATATAATGAATTTTCGTAGACAAAATTTTTTTTAAACAATAATAATTTATTGGAAAAAGTAAAAAAAATAATAATAAAAATAAAAAAATAATCTGAGTGCGGTACATAATATTTTCTCATTTTACGATGATGTTTCTTTGTTTCATATTTTTCTGTGAGCAATTTTTCGACCAGAAGACTTTACGTCGTGATCCAATTTTTTCATGTGTACAAATTTTTTGGCACAAAATTTTGTCAGAAGTTACTCTGAAGAGGTAATTTGTCGATTTTTGAAAAATACATTAGAATAAACTATCGAAAAATGAGGTAAAATACAGGTTATAATATTCTAAACACTCGATCATTTCACAGAGTATGTACTTTACTTAAGTTTAAAAAAAAAAATAAAAATTATTTTAATAATGATTAAAATATATATATTTTTTTGTATTCGAAATGGTTTAAACAAATATTTGAGTTTCCATAATAAATGTATTTACCATTTGAAATAGTTTTACAAATGAGGATGGTGTTTATTGGTAATCAAAATTCGATTAACTATATTATTATTAATAGGTCGTGGTTCTTAGGTAGGTAATTTTAGGTTCCCCTCAAAATATATCTCGCACTTCAAAATATCCCGCACTCAAAATACCGCCATTCAAAATATCCCCGTTAGAAATATCCTATATACAAAATATCCTCATTAGAAATATCCCGCGTTCAAAATATCTCTTATTCAATTTATTCCAATACATTTTTATTCGTTAATTTAAAAAAAAAAAACGTAGGTGTTATATTATAAAATAAGCGTTATTTTAAAATTTCATCACTGAAGTATTTTATATAAAAAGAGACATTAAAAATTATTATTAAATATTAGGTAAATCTCATAAAAAACTCATCAAATATAAAAAAGTAAGTAAAAAAAAATATTCCTATGTATCATATTATAAAATAATGCATAGGTATATAGCGTCATCATATATGATATGAGTTTTTTTTATGAGATTTACCTAATATTTAACAATAAATTTTAATGTCTTTTTTTAAATAAAATATTTCAGGGATAAAATTTAAAAATAACGCTTATTTTATAATATAATACCTACATATTTTTTTTTAAAATTAACGAATACACATTTATTGGGATAAATTGAATAAGGAATATTTTGAACGTGGGATATTTTGTGGGTGCACCTTAATTTTATCATTTATTACCAAACTAAGAAATAATCAACTTTAAAATTTAAAGAAAATTTATCAATTAAAACTTAAAAGTACGAGTATACCAAATTATTATTTTAATATTATATTTTAAAATCCTTATAACCTATCCTGTAGTCTGTTTTTATGCTGTATTTCTGTCAAAGACTGTTAACCTTTTCGTCAGGTATACTTATGCATAAATATTAAACTAAAAATATTTTTAGTTTTCAAATAAATATTTTAAAATAATTTTAAAATAAAAACCAGCGTTTACTCTACAGGTTTTTTTTTATATTATTGTTAGAAAATTAGAAAAAATGTATGAGTAGAAAAATATGTTGAAAATATTCATTTATAAAAATATCAGGATTAAGTTCATACTAAGTAATTTTTCCTCTAAATATAGTAAATTATATAAATTTTTGATATTTTATGGATCTCCCCCCCCCCCCAGAAAAATGTTGAAAATACGCCATTACCAACGCTAAAGCTCCTTCTGATCGAAAGTTCAATTACAGAAAAAAATAATAAATAAAATAAATATCATTATAAAATCAATAGCTTCCTCGCTATGCTCAGAATATAACTAAATTGTTTATGAAATCTATTTCAAAGTTAAATGAAACGTTTTGTAAAATAAATTAAATCGAGTTTTTTATACAAACAACTCTTACTGATATATACACATGAAGTAGCAATTGAAAAATACTTGTATATAATATACTCGTATGATGTAGAACATATTAAATATTAATTAAAGATAAAATATCAAAGAAACGCAAATAATAATTTGTTTATTTTATGAAATATAGTAATATAAAATATTTTTATATTAAAAAAAAAATTATTTAAATAGAATATTTTATCATTCGAACGTGTGCGTGTTATATACATGGTTTATAATGCGGTTATATTTGCAGAATATATCGATTCAATGATACTCGATTTGTGAAGTTTTAATAACTACAGAAATTATTTTTTGAGAAAATTGTATGAACGTGTGATAAAATCTGAATTTGAAAATAGTTTATAGGCGATAATGATATTACGAAATATCATTAATGCGACATATTGTTTTGTATATTTTTTCATTTCATTATATTTAATTTAAATCCTCCCCCGTGATTACAAATGTTTGTAATGTAGAACAGGTCTTTACCCTGTTAACTCTTGACTCGATTAGAATTTTGATTGGCGCTGTTTACCCATAGCATAAATAAATAGGCATGTCAGCAATAATTTCATTTTCGCTAACACTACGCATGTTCCCCAGACGTGGAATAAACGATAAGAATATCATGGATGAAAGAGTCTTGGTGTCTTAATAATAATATATGCACAAAGTTGAAACACGTCTTGAATAAACAAAATGATAATGCAAGTGTTTTATTAATAAATATTTTAATTCATAACAGTATTACAATAATTTTAAATTAAGCAGGAAATAATTTTTTCATGAATTTTGTCGTTTATTCCATGTCTGGGGAACATTTTCTGCGCCGTGTTATCTAACTAATATGCCTGTTTACTTATGCTATGTGTTTACCTACCCCCCTAATATTTACTTACCAACTGTCGAATCCCATGTTTCGTCTATCAAGGAGGTAATTTCCTCTCTCGCTCCTATACTCACTTCCTTCTATGCGGTGTACACTGGGACTTTATGCTCATGGTCAGCTTACTCTTTTATACTCTCTTGTCGTCGATTACCTAAACCTCTTCCAATTAAACGCAACGGTCGCGGTAGCCTTTTGGTTTTTTTGCAGTACAAACAATATACTTTCACTTCCGTAGCCTCATCGTCCATCATTTGTCCTGATTCCTACCACCCACCACTATCTATTACCTTTCCACTCACTATTATGACAAAAAGCATCACATCTCGAACCTACTATGACTTTAGAACCATATGGACTATACCTTTTTATAAAGCTTTTTTATTTCAGATATTTAAGGCGTTGGGATTTGCAAGTGAACGGTTTATAAGTAGTCGAGTATAAGGCAATTTAATACTATTAATAAAAATAAATATATATTGTAAAAAATAACAGTATATATAAGTAAAATTCATGTATATAATATATTATATAATTAGTTGTTACCCATAATCTTTTTTTGAATACTCTGGGCACATTTCATTTTTATATATTATTTTTTATAAAATATATATTAGTTTTACTTATATATTGTTATATTTTACAATATATATTTATTTTTATTAATATTATTAAATTGTCTTAAATACGTGACTCCTAACGAAACTATTCACTTCCAAATCCCAACGCCTTAAATATCTGATTCAAAATAGCGCTAAATTTTCGGCTGTTCGGACTAAATAGAAGACATAAGTCCCTTTCCGATATGGCGATATCCATTCTGATATTTTGTAAAATCAGTTGGCTAGTTTAATTTGATTGTTTGACGAAGTCCATCGAGTATAATAACTCGATTGGTTCAGTAGGAGGAGAGTTTCATATATATATATATCTTTGAAGGGATTTTCAGATCAACTTACATGGTGTAGTTATTACCGGGCTCTATACTAAATTTTATCCCGTTGGGTTGGATTGATGTTCTTATCAATAATAGCGCCAAAGTCATAACAAATTAAAAAAAAACAAAGCAGAGTGTTTATGTTCTTACCGGGAGGTATGAATATACTAGGATTAGTGATGTAAAATTACAGTAATAATTTGTTAGTAGAATATTCTTCAAAATTGAGAATTTTTGGTCATTTTCTTTTTTTAGGTATATTTCATCAATTTTATATTTGTACTTATATAATATTTTTGCTTTTTGTACAATTATATTATATAAATTATAATCTAATAATTGTACAATTATTAGAATAATAATATTAATAATCGAATTTATTATTATTAATGACTATAGTCATTATAGTGAGCGATGAATGATGATATATTAATGTATTGATAAACAATTATCATCTAAATGTATTCTTATTATTCAAATTACTCTTAAATGAAATATAAAACTCAAATAGTCACACAACTGGTGCAATGGCCACAACTAATTAAGCTTACCCTATTTAATATTAGAAACACGCGTATTATCAATTGTTAAAAATGGTAATATATAGGTAAGTATTACGTTATCCGCTGGACAATAATAATTTTTATTGACAATAGCTTATTGTATACGAATTAGTGTTTATCGCAGTGTATCCATTGTCAATTACAGTTAATACCTCTATTATAAAACATGTATATTGTTACATAAATCGTGGTTATCATTTATCAGTTTATTGTTATTTTTTTGTTAATTATGATATTTATAGACCGTGCCTTCCGTCAGATTATACAGGAAATCTGGGCTATATGATTCATTTTTCACTATTTATCGTTATGAATTATTATGATTATATTAAATTTGAGTGAATCACAGAAACCATTAGTTATGACATGAGTTATGGATCCAATTTTATTACGACGTTTTCATTTGTGTAATTTTCATAGGTTTTTGTTACTTCGTGAGAATATTCTCCGATAATAGTCTTCTCGAGAATATTCTTTATTCACATCACTAACTAGGACTATGTTACCGGGTATTAAAATATTCTGAAATTCTATTTTTACATCTGGAGATATTATTTTTCTAGGAAAATTGTACTGGGGGTATTAATACACTAGTATTACCGAGAGGTAAAATATACTATATAGGATAATCTTATCTACCGATGGTCGGGGGGAGGGAAAGGGTATGATTATCCTAGGAAAATTTCATTGGGGGATATAAATACACTGGGATTAGTAGGATAATCTTACCTACCCGGTAAAAAGATATCAATAGGTATTTTTATATCATTCGAAAACCTAATTTGCAGAACAAATGCCATTCCTCCAATACTTTGAATAGATATCTAGGTACCACTATTGTATACGGTATATATGGTAACCATTCTTACTTATTTCCATAAGACAGTACTTATTTTTTGATCTATGTACTATTGTCCTAAATGATTGTGCTAAATATATCTAAATGCTTTGTCGTGCGCACGGGTGTGGCAGGGTGTGCACGTGCCCACCTGCGATCTCAAATTTATCGTAGATAATTAAAAATTTTATTAATTGGATTGGGAAGGAGGTAGTACTAGGGCTGGATTTAGGGCATTATAATATAGAGCCCTATATTTAGGAGGCCTTGGTTATTGATAGATTGTATTCGATCGAGAAACGGATGACCTTTTTATTTTTTTTGCTTATTTGCCCCTAATTTAGGACACAAATAGAAATGCACCACCTGCGAAAAATGTCTGCGCACGCCTATATGTCTAAATTTACTTATTTTTATTATTATCATCTTCGAATTTTAAACAATTTTATTGACTTTTTTTTATTAAAAACTCCGAATAATAATATTATATAATATTTTTATAAACTTGTTAAGACTTTACTTATATGTATACTCATACTCATGATAATTATTAAAATTTTACACACATACATAAATACTAAATCAGTGTTTATAGTACTTTACCCAATGCTTATCTATAATTTAATGTTTTTCAATTAAATAAAGAAATTATTTTATCGATAAAATTTATATTATTTTTTTAAACATAGTTAGGTAATATTACATCACAGATCAGAATTAAATTGAAAATTAAAAATATTTTATGTTTAATAATTAGGCATAAGTATATCTGACGAAAAGATTATCAGTCTTTGACAGAATTATTACAAAAAAACAGACTACAAGATAGGTCATGAGAGTTGTAAAATATAATATTGAAACATTGACTATACAGTATAATCTTAAGTTTTAATTGATAGATAAATTTTCTTTAAATTTTAAAATTGATTATTTCTTAGTTTGGTGATAAATGATAAAAGTACCTAAGAACCACAGCCTAGTAATAATAATATAGGTAGTTCATCCATCGAATTTTGATTACCAAAAAACTCCAATCACTATATCAATAAAATACATACTCTGTGAAATTTTCACGTGTTAAGAATCAACATTTTCGGATTTATGAGAGAATAACTATTATTTTACTTCGTGTTTTTCAATAATCGAAAATTTACCTCTTCAAAATACCATGCTGATAAAATGTTGTGCCAAAAATTGGGCATGCATGAAAACATAAGATAATAACGTCAAGTTTTCTGGTCGATAAATTGCTCACAGAAAAATATGATACAAAAAAACATCATCTTAAAACGAGAAAATATTCTGCATCGCTCAGAATCTAAAATAAATATTATATTCATTTTTGGGCATCATTATTACTTTTTTAAGTCATCAAACTCTATTTCTAATTATTATTGTTTAAAAAAAATTCCACATACTATATATTAAAATATATATATTAGTTATATTATATTATATATTAGTTAACAGTGGTTGAGATAAAAAAAATTGATTGAATAGTTTGTTAAGATTTAGATATAAGATATAAGATATAGATGTTAAGAGTACGCTACACTAACAATTTGTCAATGAAAAGCTTCCATTAGCATTTTTAATTTTTATCAACTTACAAACGTGTTAGAAATACAAAACAAAATAAAAATTATAGCTTACAACATTATGTAGCGACTGGTGGAACCGATTTTTGAGATGTGCAAATCGGTAAAAATACACGTTTCATGAGCTGTTAAAATATTGAATTTTTTATTTTTTTAATAGCTTATAAAACGCGTAAAAATACATATGCCACAAATCGGCTCCATCTGTCACTAGATAATTTTGTTCTCTTTTTTTATTTCTATTTCATCTTTCTACAATATTAAAATTAAATAAATAATTATTCTCAAGTTGTTAAAAATAAGAAATGTGTAAACACATTTTTAAACAAATATCGTAATTATACGACAGTTAAAAATGGTACTGACACAAGTCTATTTTTAATTTATTTAATTTTAATTTTTCTTGAATTTTATTCAAAATTACCTACACAAAACCCATTAAAAATTTGGGATGTGGCACTTTTCGAATCTTAACGTTAAAGTAAATGTAAGTACATTCCGTTCCAACTAATGAAATCTTTGTCATTGATTTTTAAATTAAAGTAACCGAATTGCTGGTTCTCGATTAAATGACGCGTACGTGAATTTGTATAAAGTGTTTTTTATTACGACAAACTATAGGTAGGTAAACATTGTAAAGCTGTTACTAATAGGAATTTAAAATGCCCAAAACAATTTATACTTTTTCAGATACCTATTGTGTATTCTCCCACTATTATCTATATTATTTTTAATGTGAAAAGTGGGGATTGAGTTTAACTCGGATTTGGCCTTGAATTACACATATACGTACACACAACATGGATAGTTTGTACACGTTTGATGATGATACGCATCGAGTTTCCGCTAGGTATTAGTATAATCAGTTATGATTCGCAGTTCGGTGAAAGTGCACGACAATAAAATTAATGCGATTTTTTTTTTTTTTTTATCGATAAAATCAAAATAAACCGTAAATTATAACAATAATATTTATTTGAACTTGGGCGTATAATTGAAAATCATATTTATATTGTATAGGTATAACTTATTATATATAGTATACCTACCTGAAAAACTTAAATGTAAATTTCAAAAAATATTTATTTCATACATTTATAATGCAATTAAGTTTCGAGAAAAAATTATTTAATATTATTGTATAATATTATAAGTATCTACCTATTACCTATACTGCATATCAAAATTTATATTTCATAAATAATGGTAAGTGACGTGTTATTTTTTGTTTTAAGCATTTTAAATAGGTACCTGTACATATTTTTTGGTATTCACAAGCATTATTTACAATATTGCTAGATACCTATATAGGTGTGAATTTCAATCTTAAATGTTAAATATATAATCGTAATTCATAAATTATAAATAATATTTGTATTATAACGGTAAGTTATAAGAGTATATATAAGTAAGATATAAGAGCTTGCCTAAAAAGAATAATCAGTTTTATAATTTTTTTGAATCATTTTTACAATTTATTTTTGTGTGTGTTGTCACTTGTAGCTTTATATAATAATATTGTTAATATGTTTTACATAAAATTCACTGGGTATACCTAATTAATTGTATTTGTATAAGAAGTAGGTATAGAAAAAACAGAAATGAAAATTTCAAATAAACAAAGTACAAACATAATTACTATAATTTAGTAATTGCATAAAACTACTATAATAGATGTTTTTAAAATAAATTGTATAAATAAAAATATATAATATATAAAATAGAGATATTTTTATTTAAATAATTTTAAATTGTGAATTGGTTGAAACTTGAAATATACATCGATTTAAAACAATAGGTGATACATATATATATATATTAAAAAATATATATTTCATAATAATATTATTCGTGTACTAAATAACTTATAGGTATAAACTTAACTGTTTTTATTCAATTTAAGTAGCATACTTATTATGTAAATTAAATTAGTTTATATGAATCTGTATTTGATATAAGTAGGTACCGGTAAAAAGTGATGAATAAAATAATAATGTTAATAAACCTAGAGATTTTAATTTATTTTCAATATATGTAGGTATTATTTTATTTTTAACAAAACTAAATAATTTATGTTTTTTATATATGATTTCAATTAAGCGAAAATATTTCAAAATCATAATCACAATATGACGTGATACCTCCCCGACTTCTAGTGCAAAATTATGTCTACGCAGAATGATGATAATTAGTTTCACAGTAATTTAAGAATAAAAACACTTATTATATAATTGAAAGTTAACAATATTTTAAATGGGAATATTATATCCTTTTTATAAAATAATGCACATAAAAAAAGTTACAGCTGTTTAAAAAAAAAAAAAAGATTTTTGAATGTTAGATTGTATGCTAAACATTTAGCATGTTGAAAAAATGATATGAAATTCCCTCCAAAATGTTATCACCTTTTTATTTTATAATAGGTGTTTTTACTCTTAAACCCCTAGAAAACGAGTAATCGTAATTTTGCGTAGGCGTGTATTTTTAAACAAATGTCGCAATTACACAACAATAAAAATAGTATTGACACAAAACTATTTTTAAATTTAGCTTAAAATATATTTAAATTAGAGTATATTCAAATTGTTAGATTATCTATAGTTAAAAAAAACTCTAATTTTCATTTTTTTTATACTTAACTACATGTTCAATTAATTTAATATCAAAAATCGCCTCAGTTAAATCCTAGAATACATGACGCAAAATTCAAATCAGTTTTCAAAATTAAAATCGGTCCAACACATGGTTCACAATTTTGTCTAGCTTTTAGGTCTATAATGGTACAAATAATACACCGTTTCCAATCCCCGTTATATTGATTCCTTCGCATATATACCGTAAACGTTTCTATTTGAAAGAGAACAGACACGTGTCAATATAAGATGGAGTACCTACTTTCACGTCTATATATATTTTGTACATTTTAATCTGATGTCTTGTAAAAATATTATATAATATATTATTATAACGATTATAATACATAATCACTTTATGTTTAATTTTTCTTTTTGTCTCTAATAATGTATGTCGAAATATTTTCGTATTAAAATTAAAATGTTTTATTGTATTCTCCCCCCCCCCCATATATTATTATCGTTATATTTAAATATGTGATTTATAATTTATCGACAATTGTTATTAAATAATAACATTTTTTTTTTATATACCTATATATTAAACGCAAAAAGAAAAATCGTATTTTTTTTCTAAATAGATTATAGGCTATTTTAGGTTAGGACGTATTTATTTATGTATCGAAGTTTAAATACCCACTGTACAATTTTGAAAAATACGTTTTAAAAAGTTTTATTTTGTTTTGCAACCTTAATGTTTATGTATATATATGTGTGTGTAAAATAGTAAATAGTCAATTTAATAATAATACGAGTAGGTATATAAGAACATGTATATATAACCAATGTGACTTGTTGTAAAAATTATTTATACAACATTGACAATAATAATAATAATATTGTTGTATACTCACTACTCAGTATAGGTATAGATATATACGTACCTATTATTACGTAATTTAACGGAGGAAAACTTCTCAATATTTATGATTAATAATTTCCAACACCACAGCCAATAAATATTTATTATTTAGTCTTTTTTTTTATCGCACATAGTAAAAATGTTCATAATTATTATAATTTAAATAATTGGGTACTAATATAGGATGATCGACCGAGTCACCGAACAAAAGTCCAATGTCAAAGAGTCCGATGAAAAAAAGTCCAGCAAAAAGAGTCCAAGCAATAAGGTCCGATGCAATAAAAGTCCACAAATAAATAAATAGTAGTTTTTATTAAATAGGTTATAGGTATTTAATTTATATTCGGTGGGTTAAAAATACATTTTCAACATTTTTCAACCCGCTGGAAGGAAACATGGCTATGGGGACCAACTTCATGCAGCATCCCAACTTTGTCCGTTCGATTCCAAACATATCTAATTTTTTCGCTAGACTACTTTTTACTATTATTTTCAGATACCTTAAAGATGTGATTCCTTAATTAGAACGTGTCTGGAGATGCATGGCCAGTTTTTCGGCCTACTGCATTGCTAATTTTTCTGCCGGTGAAATTTGTTTTTGAACTCTATTGTACCAGAGAAATTTAATTTTAATTTTTAATTTTTTAAGAAATTTTTATGTAATATAAAAATCTAACAATTTTGAATTTATTTAAAATTCGAAAATTCATTTTCAAAGCCATTACGTGTTAGTAACACTTTTTTGGTAACCGCAATATTTGTTAAAAAAATATTAAATACCTAGTAAAAAATGTGTGATAGCTGATAACGGAAAAGATTCTAAATTTGTATAGTAGTTACCTATGTAGTGCACATATAGTGGATTTTTTTGTGGCCTTTTACTCGTGGACTTTATTTACTGGATTTTTTTTTTACCGGAATTTTTGTCTAGACTTTCAGGTAGACGTAATGTATTGTACGGGATTGTCTCGTACAGATATATTCTTATAATTAGTGGAAAAATGACCTTTTTTCCTTGCTTAGTTCTCTTATTTTTAACAACGATTTTTCTATTTTTGAAGACAGCTTTACACGAATGCTCTTTTTTACGCCATAAACCTTGTTTTTAACATTAACATTAATAACATTTAATTTAACATTAATAATATCGAATTATTTCGTGTATGCGAATTCTTTTAGAGAAAGATTACGTATGTAGGTACATTATATAATATTATGATGGGCAAACCGGTTTAACAATATGATAATAATGAATTACAAAATACGATGTGTATTGATAATATTACAACGCTTTATATTTTCAATTTTGTATTCCAATGATAACAACAATTTATAAAATACGATTGGTGAATTCATTAATGTAGACACTGCAGGTCACTGATCACTGATGCTATTGCATACTTTCAACAATTATTATTATTTTTATTATAATTATTATTATTATTATTATTATTACCTTCAACAATTATTAAATAGTGGTATATAATAATATTATAATTCATGAATTGAAACTTGAAAATATTTAAAGATATTATGTAATATGCATGATGACAATAATTATCGTTGAATAGTGTCAAAGTCAAAATCAGGTAACACGAAATTATATTCATACATTGACAGTTTAGATAATAATAAATATAGTGATGTAGTCATACTTTCATGATTTTTTTTTAATACGTATATTTATATGTAGGCCACTAAACCTTTTTGAATATTTTGGTATATTATATAGTGGTGTAATTTAATATCTTGATGGCGTGATTAAATAGATAATATGTGCTGACTCTAAATTTGTTGAAGTGGGAGTACATTTATATATAACCAAATAAAAATGTTGTCGTCCTATACCTGTATTTATATAAATTATTAATTATATTAAGTGTTTTATGATGATGACATTATGAATATGAATTTTTTTAGCGCATAATTCATCTTTTATCCCCAATATATGCAATAAAATATATTATTTTATATACTTTATAACAAAATATAAATTTGGTAAAATTCGGTAAATTATAGAAAAATATTTTTATATTTGTTTTAGTTTTTATATTTTCAGATAAGTGTTGAAAAAAATTTTTATATATAATATGGGGGTTTTGATGTGTATTGTTACTTTACTATGCACTTCTACTTACTACCTACTTCATATGATTTCTTAATTTAATTTTTAGTTTTACCTAATCTATATATTCTTGAAATAATCAGAAAATATGTATTTATATCATTATTTATTTTATCGATAAATTATTTAATGTTTATATAGAAATAAATGATTTTTTAACTATTTTTGAGTCATATTTTATCATTTTTGTCCATATTTTAACGTTTTAATGTATGTAATATGTATTATAATACATATTTACCATTTTTAATTTTTAATTTATAGTGCATATAAATACGGGCTCTAAGTCCATATATATAATCACTACAACCTTACAGGCCAAACAGTTGAAGACGCAGAAAATACATAATTTTATAATAATACACAATAATGTATACTTCATCGTTCGTAGTTCAAATGAAACCACTGAATAAAGTAAATAATGTCTTGAAAAAAACAATTTAAATTAATAAATAAATAGGTACGAAGAAAAGTGAAAGATAATACAAATATATTACTTAGAATGAAGACTAAAGTGAAACCACCTTTGATCTAATAATATAAAATCAACACATTAAATACATTTATAAACATTCAAATATTATTTTAAATAGTAGTCGAATAGGAAGAAAAATAATTAAATGTTTGATTATTGTCGGTGGATTGCATTTTAGAATAATGTTTCAAAAACCTTCGAAAAACTCATCATTAAACGTCTTTATTGAATAATTGATGCAATCATCCCAAACAACCAATTCGGCTTCCGCATATGGTAATCAATGTATCATTCATGAAGTCCACCGTCTAATCAATAAAATCTTCTCCTACTTATCGAAAAAAAAATTATTTATATACTGGTGCATTTCTAGATATGGTCTAAAATGTGGTACTAAAGCCTCCTTTTTAGATTAAAATTCATCTTTCCACCTTCATACTACCTAATATTTAAATCTTATATAGTGTGTCACTTTATTGTACGTTCAGGATCAGTTATATCTGAAATAACTCTTATCCATTCTGGGGGTTTTTAAAGGGGCAATTTGCAGTCCCAATTTTATTAAACTTATATACTGTGTATTTGAGATAAATCTACATTACTGAGCAATGATTAATATCACCAATATCACTGGTGACTTTGCAGATGACAAAGCTTCCTTAGCCCTTAAAATTACGGAATCTACATATATATATATAATATATGAATCTAAGTTCATTCACTGTTCATTCACACACGGACCGAGAAACTGCCCTATTATAACCCTCAATAACTTACCCATCCCATTTGCACAAAATGTATGTTATTCCTATATGTCTTCACCTAGACCGTCGACTGACTCGGGCACCTCATATTCACATCAATCGACTAATTTTAAACAATCCATTCCATCAACTACGATTTCTCCTTACATCTAAACATGTTAGCCTTAATATTAAAGTATCTATTATATAAACTTCTTTTGAAGCCAATATAGAGCATTCAACTTTGGGGTTCAGCCAAATTCATAAACTTATCCAAATGCCTCCGTTAAATAGTCAAAGCTCCTATGTCTCAAATAATATACATTTCACAACAACCCCTACCATTCTAACAGTTTAAAACGTCACAAAAAATCTTTTATAAACGATTCTACTCTAACCTATTTAATTACTGAATCCTCTTATCTTCGATCTATCCGTTTGTAATATCCCAAGTGAGCACAGAAGACGTTTAAGTCGAAAATGGTCTCAAGACCTTCTAAATTTATTAAGCCAATCTGCAAACAACGCCGTGCAAAAGTTCCATTATTTTGTTCAATTGGTTTGTTCAATCAAGATTTCCGCCCACTTAAATTAATACACTACTTGCACTTAATGTAAAATAGCTATTTACAAATTATGTAATACTAATATATGATATATATAATATATATATACGATAATAATTGAACAACATGAGATAAGAGCAATATAAGGCTAATAATAATAAATAGACCATTAGGATATATTAAAATTTTTAAAGAATAGTTGTTGTAGTGGAATTTTTAGGACATTTCAATGGGGGCTCTAATTTAATGTACCTATTAGATATTATACATATTGGTGAAAAATTTTAAAAAGTGGGCATGGAAAATTATACCAAATTAAAGAAATATTCCTAAATTTTTTTCTCTTCACTTTATAAAATTTATATGATAATAATGATTAAAAATTATTTGTTTGAATTATAAGATTATAATTATATTATTAATTTAATAAGTGCATTTTTTTCTTTCAAAAATTTATTGTCATTTTATGAGTATCGAAAATCGAAATCAAAATTGTTGGTATTGCCCATTTATTATAAATAACATATTTTAAGGATTTTATATTTTATATTTTAAGGAATTTATAGTAGAATATAGTAGAGTATAATATATACTGGTAACGTGTTGTGGCTATACAAACATTTGAAAAAATTAGAACGCGAACAATGTATTTTCAGTTGCCAGTTTTATATGCTTTATAGCTACTTAGAAATTACTAATTACATTAAATTAATGGGTAAATTAAGCATTTATAATTTTTTTAGTTATTAAATGTATTTATATTTATAAATACAATGGTCAGATATTATTTTAAATATGAAATAAAAACTAATAGTACCTACTATAACTTTCAACATTTTAAACACTTCATACATGCATTTTATCTGTAATTTTTATCGAGTTATAATTAGTTCTAATTACGCCTACATTTACATACTTTTGTAACTATTTATTTTTATAGTTTACTTATAAATACAAATTTAATTGGTTATATAAGATGGTATTATAATCGAAAGTCAAAAATTATGTATAAATGATCTATTCACTTGATAAAGTGTTTAAAATACATTTTATATAAAATCAATAACATACTTTTTCCATTTAAGTTATTAAAATAAACGAATCAAGGATATATTTAGGCAATTATTATTTAAATAAATTTTAAGAAAATGTAATTATGTCAATATTCTAGATATTTAAATTAAAATAATTGTAAAGAATATAATATGATTGATTAATAACAAATATATTATGATTAATATTTGATTTTTAGGCATATCCAAAGTCAGTGTGGTTTATAATTTGCAATGAATTTTGTGAACGGTTTTCCTATTATGGACTTCGAAGTAAGTTTTTTTTTTTTTTATAATTATACCTATGCATATAAAATTAGTTTATTTGTTTTATGTGAAAAATATTTATTGTCTTATAATATGTTTCAGCTGTTTTGGTATTATATCTCACATCCATATTACGATACGATGAAGACGAATCTACTATTATTTATCATATGATTGTCTTTTTGGCCTATTTTTCACCACTATTTGGAGCTATCGTGTCCGATTCTTACTTAGGAAAATTCAAGTATGTACATATAGGTACATAGGTATAATATCGGGAAATATCCCGAGTATCCGCCAAAATCCGAAAACGATTTTGGGTGCCTATACAGTTCGAATTGTTACTGACAATTAATATAATTTAAAATATCAAAAAGGTAAAAAATGATCTATTTGAAATTTTTAACGAGACATTTTAAAATAACATATAATAACTAAATAATATAAATCAACATAGAATACCTAAGTACAAATTGTTACTTTCAATATCAGTTCCGTAAAATGTATTTAGAACCTTAGATATGTACATAATACAATAACAGTGGTGGATTTGGGGAGGGACGCAGGGGGACGGAGCTACTCTACATTTTTTTCGTGTTTAACAGCGTACCCCTTAATTTATTTATCAAGGAACGCAAAGAACGTAGTGTTTGTTTTAATTTTTATTTAATATTTTTAAAAATTATATTTTTTTTTTTTTTTTTTTTTGGAAAAATCGTGAAATTACGAAA
>JAIPRL010002387.1:2973-40552 GCA_025469235.1 Pemphigus obesinymphae | reverse complement strand
AATTCCTCTATATATTTAATATATAAATTTAATGAAAACATTTTCAAAGCACTGATTACAGTATAGTATCTGTTATCAATATTTATTAAAATTTGTCTACAGATGTTATTTTTAACGTCCATGGTCATCCATTTCCATTACACATAAAGATAGGGAGTGACATGGACCTATATATAAATATATATTCTGTGGTTAGACAAGTAAACTTAAGGTGATAAGAGTATTACGTGCGATTCCCATTAAAAATTCACTACCTACCTTATCAAAAATTATTATATATAGGTATATCATTATTTTTTGTAATATATATTTTGTTTTAAAATTACAAATCACATAAAAATAAATGGTTTTTGAAAACTAGGTAACAAAATATTGTAAAAACTCATTGATTTAATTGTTGTACGTAAAAATCCTCTATAAGATACTAACATAATTAAACAATCACATGGCATAGTTAAATAAAATTAAAATAATAATCATACAACATTAACCCTTTGATTGCTATGGACGAGTTATCTCGTCAAGACGATGACGCACTTACAGCCTGTGGACGAGTTATCCCCTCAAGGTATATTAAACGTTATCTATTTGTTGTATATTCTAGAAACCTATATCAATCGATAGATAATGACATTTCAAACTCTTTGGAAAAAAAATTTATTTACGATTTTTTCCATCATGTAAATCAATATTTTAATTTTTACTTTTATCAGGGGTTCCCAATAGATTATATCATTATTGGTGATAAAATAAATAAAAGGGTGTTATTTTTGTGATTTTGAGTTTAGAATATTTTATAGAAAAATATATGTTTAATCAAACCATTTATATTCCAATATGATACATTATGTCATTCCATTTACCGATTATACGATATACGTGACATTTTAGGAACCACTGGCCGCAAATTTAAAAAGTTAAGTATCTCACTCAATATTGAATTTTTTTAATTTGTGTCTTCAGTTCATGATTCTAAATGATTTCGAACATTTTGTGAGTATATACAAATTAGAAATAAAAAATATCAATTTTATGCAGTCCTGGAGGGTAACAATGCAAAAAACTATGTAGCACTGTTCCAATATTGTTTTATTAATTGAAATTTGATAAGTCAAGATAAAGAACGACATAACTCCAGAGTTGTCTCGTTTTTGCAAAACACTTTTGGAACAAGACAACATAAATTACGATATAATTCTGAAACGACTGGACAGAATTGTCTCTTTCACGCATAGAATTACGCGTCATATTTTTCTTTATCAGAAACCATCATAATCCCATTTTCGAAAAAAAATGGATTTTTCAAGTTTTTGCACGGCACTCTTCATTATTACTGTTGTTACTAATCGATCTTGTACTGCTACTGTACTCTTGGACTGCAAAAACTAACCAATAAACCATTTCTATTCACCGTTAAGACCAACCAGCATAAAAACTAGTGTTTCGGTAGCAGGGGTTTCATGGAACTCAACCTGTATTCTTCCAAAATCACAATACCCTAAATATTTGCTTATTTTTCCATCGTGAATCATTTTTTTTCATATTGACATAGTGTCGAAAACTAAATAACAATTCTTGTCTTCATCTGAAATTTGTTTTATGCACTCAAATACTTATTTTTTAAATCCAGGTTCAGCGTTTACTGAAGAAGTCCAATTAGTAGTAGATAACGGGTGAAAAAAAGTTGGTATATTTCTAGAACAAAAATATATATGTAATAAAAGTATACAATTAAATATTTAGGTAATTAGTTAAATAGCCAATATATAATAAATAAATTGGTAGGTACCTAGTAATAATATATGCAATAAGCCATTCCACAGAGATAATTTATTTACCAGCAAAAATTATAAGGTCTTGGAGAGTAATAATACAAAAGTAAATTCTTTCATTTCTGAATATTATGCACCAATATTACTCTTTTGTTATTTTTTAGTTCATTCTTAAACAAGTCCCCTATAGTACCTAACAGCCATAAGTATAAGCAATTTTTCAGTACTATTTTATACAAATCGATTATGAAACAAAGAAAAAAGCCATGCAATTTTTAAGACAATATTTAAAAAAATTATCACTGAAACAATTTGCAATTAGGTACATTTCTTATTTAAATTTTTAAAATTATAAAAATGATAATCTAATTTGTAATCTCTTTTTAAATAACGTTACATATAGAAGTTTAAATGTTCACTTACATTTAAGGTTCAGTGGGGACCTTACATAGATGAGTAGTTTAAATTTAAAATGTATTTAAAATTTTTTATACCTATATACATTTTTTTTAAATTCGAGTCCTGATTAAAAGCAAAATTTATAAATAAATCTCAAGTTATTTTTGATAAATTGCGAATTATATTGTATATGAAGATTTGGGAAAAGATAATAGATAAAAGGGTAAGAGGTGAGACCACTGTTACTAGAAATTAGTTTGAGTTTATGCCTAGGAGGTCAACAATGGAGCCAATATTTTGTGTGAGACAGATTGTAGAGAAGTACAGAGAAAGAAAAAAGTAATTGTGTATGGTATTTATTGATCTAGAGAAGGCTTATGATGGGGTTCTTAGGGAGATCTTAAGTGGGCATTAATGAAGAAAGCATTACCAAAGGTGTATGTGAACATAATTGAAGATATGTATGAAGGGGCGAGTAAAAAGTGAGAAGTCTGTGTGGAGAAACTGAGGATTTTAGGGTTAGAGTGGGGGTACATCAGGTTTCAGCTTTGAGTCATTAATTATTTTCCCTGATAATGGATGAAATAACAAAGGATATACAGGGGGATGTACCATGGTGCATGTTGTATGCAGTTGATATAGTACTGATAGGAGAAAGTTCTGAGGAAGTGAATGGTAGACTTGAAGAGTGGAGGAAAGCTCTGGAAAGTAAAGGATTAAGGATTAGTAGGAGTAAAACAGAATATATAGACAATGATTTTGGTGAAAGGGAACACAGAGGGAATAGGGAAAGGCTAGAAATAAAGTTAAGTGGTGATGTGGTGGGAGAAGTGGAGAGGTTCAAGTATTTAGGGTCCGTTGGAATATGAAACACAGGATTAAGTGTGGATGGACGAAGTAGAGAGAAGCGCCAGGTATTCTGTGTGATAAATGAATCCCTATTAGGTTAAAAGGTACATTTTATAAGGCAGTGGTGAGACCTGTAATGATGTATGGAACGGAATGTTGGGCAGTAGGTAGAAAGATAGAACAGAGAATGAGTGTCGCTGAGATGAGAATGTTAAGGTGGATGAGTGGAGTTACTAGAGAAGATAAAATAAGGAATGAGTATATCAGAGGTTGTATAGGGGTAGCTTCGATATTAGGCAAAATGAGAGAGAATAGATTAAGATGGCTCGGGCATGTATTAAGGAGGAAAGAAACTGAGGCAGTAAGATTAGTAAGGGAAATGCATGCTGTTGTTAAGAGGGGAAAAGGAAGACCGAAAAAGAGATGGGGGGATATGATGAAGAATGATATGAAGAAGGTGAGAGTAAGTGAAGAAGATGCGGGAAATAGAGTTAAGTGGAAATGTAGGACCACGGTGACCGACTCCAAATAGTTGGGAGAGAAGGCGACGGAGAAGAAGAAGAAGAAATAGAAGAAGAAGAAGAAGAAAAAGAAGAAGAAGAAGATGAAGAATTATATGAATTATACAATGCTGTGCATAAACGAGTTAATAATAATAATAATAATAATAATAATAATAATAATATTAATAATAATAAGTTAATAGTTAAGTTAATTTTAACTTAACTTAACTTTTTATATTTAATTTTTGTTAACTTAACTTATTAACTTAAATTTTATTTGGCTATATTAACTTTTAATTAACGAGTTATTTTTAATTCAAACTCAGTTAAGTTAATTTTGAAATAATTGATACATTTTTATTTCATATTGTGTCTATTGTCAAAATGGTTGAATAAAAGTAAAATTGTTTTTGTCGTTTCTAATAATCCTTATATTATAAGAATTATTAATTTCCCGAAAATATAAATAAAACAAAAATAACTATATATTACAATTTCTGTAATAATCTCTCCAAAATATAAATTTAGGAATATATTATAGATTTTCCATCAATAAATAATATTTAGTTAGGTAATTTCTAATGAGAAATTTCCATTTATTAGAATTTTGAAGAAAAGTGTAGGTATTTACTAATTAAACATTTTTATGAACCTATTTGTTATTAATTTTAATAATTAATATTATAAATACATTGCAGTATTTTCAATAATATTAGGTTAATGATTATTAAAAATGTTTAAATTCTAAAGTTAAAAATAACAATATTTCCAAAAAAATAATATATACTGTACCTATATCTCCAATGTTATCTCATACAAAAAAAAAAAAAATTTACTTACCTTAAGTTAATAAGTTATTTTTTTATCTTAACTTAACTTAATCGTTAAGAAAAAAAATAACTAATAACTTTAAACTTTTACAATTTTTTTCTACTAACTTAACTTAACTGAGTTAAAAAAAAAATCAGTATTTGCCTAGCATTGAGATTATATATATATTATATGTATGATGCAAAACTATATCAATTTTAGGACCTACTTATTACCTATTTATAACATTTTAACGTATATTTATAGATATTTTCAAGGGCATATAGATCAAATCTTATACGTACTGTATAAGTATCAATCGAATACATTCGTATTTCATTTTATTTTCACATTATTTTATTTGAGAAAATGAAATAGTATATAATCGGAATAAAATTATTATTTATTATGGATTTGTCTTTGAAATCCACACGCGATCGTCTTGTTCAAACATTATTTGGGAAATAATTGGGTTTACAATATTTCAACATAAAATGGGACGTGTGTTTTACGTATAAACTTCGCAGTTTAGAATAGCCAATTTAAATGTTCATTAGGTATACTATACTACCTATTAAAACCTGAAAATACCAAATAATTATTAAAATATTTATTTTAATCATATCACAATAACTTATATTGAGGTAAACTAGAGAAAAAAAAAGCTTTTATATAAAATATCAAATAGGTAATTATTAATTAATTATTATTTGTTAGATACGTAGTCGAAAAAAAATCGTAATTTTTTATTATAACATAGGCCATATACAATAAGACTGCAGTGTCACGATAATTGTATGATATTTAAGTACAAACAGATTATTTATACAAATTTGTCTTTTAATTTCTCTATAAATTTTTTAAGATTTAGAATAATAGATACTCCAACAGGAAATTAAAAAAAAAAAAAAGGACATGTTAAATTAACAATGTACATATAGATAATCGTAATTGAAGAGTCCAACAACCAGATAATATCTCATGTTATTCGGAGTAATCCGTTTGTTACACGGAATTCGCAAACAGACAACAATCAATAACTCAGTGACTACCTATACGTAAATACTGGAGTAATACGTTTGTTTCACACACTAATGTATAATATTTTGCTCTATCATATTATTTTACTAATTTAAACCACTAAGATTGACGTTTCTTTTAAATAATTTTGTAATATATTTTTACGTGGTTTAAACTAAACAATATGAATTATATTCACACAAAAGTCCTATAAGTCATTCAGAATACGTCCAAATATCATTAAATGATCTAGATATTTAAGGCTATTAAATTTTTCTTTGTAGATTTTAAATTTTACCAATTGAAATAAATACATTTTAAAAACCAATTAAATATATAATTCATACAATAATATGCATATGATAGTTTTAAAAAAACTTTTTTTCAATGGGTTGCATATTTTATTTAAGCAAAATATTTGAGGTGGATGAAAAATATAGACGGAAAAATTCAAAGGAACAACCCCCTATATTACTTTACATTGCCCACTAATGACTTCAATGATATCTGAACTGTTATTTCGAAAAATTATTTTTATACAGACATACGTTTAACATATTATATACTTCTAATAATATCAGGAAATTTTGCGTTAAAGATCAAATTATTGTCAATTACAATTTATGCAATCCAATTAGACGAAAAAAATTAGGTTGAATTTTCAAAAAACCACCTAAGTCATTGAATATATTATTAAATTTCTAATTATTCAATTAAATATATACTTCAATTAGTGCCATCTAACACTACTCATTAGTTTTCAATCAACGATGTCAATAATATTTGATTTGATCACTTTTAAAGATATAATCTTTTAAGCACAAAATGTTTTCAAAATTAATTTTGGGATTGTATAATAATTAATATAAGTATGGAATAAAAAAAACCCATTATTTACTTATAAAATGATTAAAATATTTTATTTTGAATTGTTTTCAAATTTCCTGTTTACCACCAAAAAAAGCAGTTCCGCGTAGCTGGTATGTGTGACCTCTAGAGGTTGTTAACAACTGTTGTACGAGTATAGCTAATACCTATTGGGTTGGTACCTATATCTTTAAATTAATATAATACAATTTTTGAATTATTAGGTTTAGAAATAAATAATATTTGAATTTGAAATTCAATTCTAGATCCAATATTAGGTATATTTATAAATATAGGTAAGATTAATTTCAGATAACTTGTTTGAGTTAATTTCTCTCATCAATAATTTGAACTTATCGTTTGATACTAGTGGAAACCAATCGGTTAAAAATACGATATTTTATAAGACATTTTTTTAGAAATATTTAAATATAACCGAATTATAGGTGCATTATATATAAATAGAAGAAGCAATAAGAAGCTATATAAATATATAGGTAATTAAAAATCTACGAATTACATTTTTTTTTTTGTTGGATAAGTTCATTTTTTACTTTTAGAAATATTTGATTTTGAAATTACATTTTTTTTCGAGTTGAATTCCAAAGTTGTCTCGATTTTTGAGAAAGTAAAAATAATATAATATAATGTAAGTAAAAATACGTGTATTATAATAAATATTAATTGTTAAGATTGGTTTGCCTAGTAATTATTATTGCTTTTGTCATTATATTCTATTTTTATCTTCAATGGTTCGAAAAATATTCTACTCGTAATATCATTGGCCATATTATCATATCACCAGTGGCCATGGCGGCTCGTGCTATGTGCACCGGAACACGTCCACCACTTATAATTTTGAAAAATACAAAATATTATAATGCATATTTACATATGATTCATACTTATTCACCATAGTGACATTAGGACGTTACTATTTTGCTTTTGCACTATTTTTTACTATTTTGCACCACCAAAAATGTCAGTAAGTTACCGTGTTTTTATATATATATATATAATTATTATTTCTTTATCGCTGTTTAAGTAATATTATTGTCTTACCCGTAAATATTATTATTAAGTGGCGGCTCGTGTGTAGGGGCGACGGGGCGATCACCCCCTCTAGCTCTCTCTAAAATTATAACAAATTACTTATTAACAAGTTAGATATTGATTTAAATATTAACAATTATTTATAATTATATATTGCAATGCATTTTCAAAATATTATCATCGAAAGTGAAATTGTTTTCCATTGTGATGAAAACACTACGAGGTAATCGGAGTTTAAAAATATATTATGTAGATAATAGCACGGTTGAAATAGGTACGTCATATTATGACATCATCTGCACCGTTATCGAACAGCGCTCGGCGCTGGGGCGACGTTGACAATCGTCCGTCATAACCATACGATGAAAACACAAAAACATAGGAGGGGGAATTCGGTAATAATGCGGCCGCCGGAGCGATACGAATCGTCACTCGACATGCATGTGGACTACGGAACAATGTGGAATAATGTGTACACACAAGTGTATTTACTGTGTTCGCGTTCGTGACGCATGCATATTTCTATAATTTCCATCTCCGGGGAAAAATACACCGTGCAAATTATAAAAAACTAGTTTGAATCACCAATTATATGCATATCTAACTATTCAGTGGTCGTATGTCGTAACAACGTTTGTCCTTTGGTGCAGTTATTATCTACCCATTTTCAGATATTATCAGGATATCACTTGTATGCCGCAATCGAGGCATATTATATTGAAGTTGTTACGATTTCACAACAACAACAACGATGACCGGTACACCGGATCGGAACGGATTGAATCGTAACGCGTCGGAACATGCGATCGGAAAATAATTTTGTCCGCACACTGCGTCGAAACGGAAACGAGTTTTTAATTTATTTAAATATCGTTACCCGTATACAGTAGTTGGTGGTTACAAATACTTATGCGCGATGAGTGACACGAGTAGGGACGAAAATATTATTTTTACCTTAGCATTATAAGCGGAAGCGGAGGAAGAAGAATCTATAAGAATAAAAGACAGTGAGCACATAATATTAATATGGCAAGGGGAGGGATTAAATTATTTGCGTCAGCACATTTTTAGCCTTTTTAGACCCCTTTCCCTCGTCAACATATATCAGACCACTCTACTCTATTACGTCAGCATATATCCGACAAACCCCATCTATTAATAAAAAAAAATTTACCGAAATTGATATGGTTTAATAAAATAAATAGAAATTTTTGTTACATATTTAAAAAATTTTATTACTGCTTAAGTCAACATGGTTCTATCTTCCCTCCCCCCATCAAACTTATCAGCAAATGTCAGTACACATCAGACACCTCCTTCTAGGCTCTTACGTAATACTTGAACGGCCCCAAGGGAAAAGGAAGTGGAGTTTCACATATATTATTTAATAATCACACTTGTATAAATATAATATTTGTTTTAATATTAGGTACGAACGAGAAGTAGCGTCTATCTTGCTGATAGCACGTGGACTACAACGTTATATCATATGTGTTTACCCGTTGTATATATATATCTACGTTGAATAATATGCCTGTGCGACTGTGCAACCGTTCGGAACGCTTCAGTATCCGTAAAAATATACTCGTTGATCATTTCGAGACGTTTCGGTTCCGTTCCGAAGTGACGTATCCGATGTATGGACCGGAAACGACAAGGAACTTCCTAAGGAAGGCGGGTGGTAGTGGTGTGAATACATTTTGTTACGGTCAATCAGTAAGTGGGGGAATCTAAGCGATCATTTGTCATTATCATGCGACCCTAGCGAATATATGCCATACCACACATACGTAGCATCATGACAAAATAGATAGGTATGTCAGCAACATTGTGATACGCACATCTCTGTGATGTAGCCCCACTTTTTACCGTGTATTAAGTTCTCCGCCTCTCATTGTTAACATATATCAAGCAAACATTTCCAAGCTATCACCACAGAATTGAATGAAAAGCAGAGAACCTTATATATAGGGAAAAGTAGGGATGTGCATATCGGACTAAAATTCGTATCGTTGCTGGCATATTTACTTATTTATTTTGTCGTGCGTAGCATGTAGTCTACGTATGAATATGTTGTGAAAAAACTATAGACTAGGCGGCGTTTTAATAGCATAGATTCCCCCACCTTGATATTTACCGTAACAATTTGTCTGCACGTATTAATCCGTCGTTTTCAGTCCATACTATCTTAGTTCGTGGTTGAAACACGACTTGAATAAACAAAATGATAATGCAAGTGTTTTATTAATAGATATATTTATTCATAACAATATTCCAATAATTTTTGATTAAGCCGGAAATCATTTTTCCATGAAGTTTTTCGTTTATTCCATGTCTGGGGAACATTTTCTGCGCCGTGTTATCTAACTGACATGTCTATTTAGTTATGCCGTGGTGTGTATACGGGTACGCAGTGGTAATTTTTATTCTATCATCGCTGATTGTGATATCAATAATCGTTTAGTGCGGGGACGTTTTATGTGTGTAACACGACCTGGCTAAATAAAAACAAACGGACTCCGGACGGGAGAAGGTTTTCGGAAGTAGGTATTTAATAAAAATAAAATGATTCGTTTGTAGCGCGATGCGCGAAAGACTTTTATTACAAAAAAATAAACAATTAAAAAGAATAAAGCGAGTTAACAAAATGAGGTACTAAACGTGGATACAAAAAGATATGGGGGACACTTGTCCAGACCGTACGACACTGAGAATAAAAGTCACGGGAGAACACGGTTGTTTTTCGATCAGCCGATCAGCGGTGGGAGAGGAGGAGATAACGAGTCGACCGAACGACCGAACGGCCGCTTCGCCCAAACGGAGGTAGATATTGTTTGGAGGGGATGAGATCAAGTAGGTACAAGGAACATAAATATAATTACAAATAATTAACAATACAATAAATAATTATACAAAAAGAAAATGGTAACCCTGTTGGTGGTATACGTGCCGTATCGCCACAATCTGAATTATCATATCTATAATTTATCATAATATCCTAATGTTTTATTTGTTTGTTGGCCTTATTAGTGTATTAATTTCAAGACAATGTAGGTATCTCTGTGTTTTTATTAAAGTAAAAAAGCGTATCTATCTAGTGTTTAAGTGTGTTATTAAACTATAAAATTATATACAGATGTTTAAAAATAATTCAGTTAGATTTCTCACAAAAATACATTTTACTTCATTGAAGCGAAAGATCTCAAGTAAAAATGTAGATAGACAAAACCAAAATTAACTTTTGTAAAAGAGTCAATGATAAAATAATAAAATGAGTTTTAATGTGGATTTGTATGAAAAAATTATTAGATCTGTTGTTGCAATGGAATGAATAAGAAGTTTGTTTTCCGTTTTTTCCGAGGAAACTAGTATAGGTAAAATAAGTACAATATCGGTTTTGCTTTATTTGATTTATATTATTGACTATAGTATAATATTTTATAAATGTACACCACCAACTATTTTACCCATGATCCGCCACTGATCATTACAGAAAATATATGTTATTTTTCCTATAAATGTATTTTATCTTTATTAGAAATAGTGCACGAATTTCAAATAAAATAAGTACATTTTTACGTAGATTGAACATTTGTTAAACTTGGCACATTGAACAGGTTATACTTAATATACCTATTTCATAATTGTACCAAAAACTATAGACAAATAACGAAATAAACGTGATTTAAAAATGTAGGTACTTAAAGCAAACCCGTTTTGAAAGACAACCAATTCGGTAATTATTATATTGACTGTTTTAATAATTCATAAAATAATAATTTAACCAGGGGACTTAGAAATAACAACTTATTCGTTGATTATTTATTTTACTATTTTATGAACGAGAAACAATATTCAGAACATGTATTTTATTACTAGCTCTCTGTATTCTTGTCAAAATAATAAGATTTCATTATTTATTTTGTAAGTATAATTAAATACGAGCTGAATATTTTAACACAAAAAATTGAATATTTTTATTATATTATATTCGGCTTTATAGATTAAAATATATTTATTTTTAGAAGCAAAATATACGTTCATTTTATGATGATAACAATAATATAAATTTTATTCGTGTTGATAAAAAGTACAGTTTTTGGTTTTAAGATTTGAAGTTTTATGTATATCATATAATACTACATTCACGTCTTACTTTCTTTATAGACAAATATATCGACTATAAATTATGTTTTTTTATTATTAGCCAACACTTTACATTTTATGGACTGTAAAACGTGTTTAAAAAGTTTCAATAGTTCTTCAAATATATCTTCGAAGCTTTTGAAAAATCGTACAAATTCAAACGTAAAACAACCGTATTTACTCGATTTTCTTATCGGTATAATATTTTTATTTTTTAAACTAAAATTCATATAAAATAGATAGTTATTTCAAATGTGCTTTTCATTGCTTTTAATTTCAAAGTCAATGCGTTTAAAATTAGATACTTTAATTTTAATGTATATGTTATTAAATGATCATTTTATAACTTATTGAATTAAATGTTGAATTTTTTTTATGTTTCATTTAATGAAACTTCGCATAAAATAAGGTATGCATAAGGAGTGAATGTTAGTAATCGAAAGTACTAAACGAATTTTTCAAGGCATTAAGGGTAAAAATATTTTAAAATTATAACATCAAAATATGCGAAATATTAAATTAATATTAAAAGTAGGTACTTAGTTTTTAAAAAAAAATAAAAAAATAAATTAGAATATTTTCACAAAAAAAAAAAAAACACATTTGGAATAAGTCATTTAAAATATTTACAAAATATTATTTAGATATGTATATAATTAAAACAAATATGTGACTTTAAATGTATAGTTTTAACCATCCATATTATGATCAAAACCATAAACCATATATTTCAAAATACCTACTTACGAAAATTAGTTTAAAAAAAAAAAACTTTTTTATATAGTTCAAAATAAAGATACTGCAAATAACTAATAATCTAAATAGTCACATGTTTTTGTGTTTATAAGTATATTTAAGTTTTTATCTCTATGGATGGTTAAATTATAGTGAAAAATTTCATTATTATAATTTTGAATGTAATAATTATATCTTAGGAAGTTTAAAAATAAAATGTAATGAAATAAATAATTAATGAAGTAGAAGCTAACCTTTAGGTGATGAACTTACCTATTTATAAACCGACTAATATCATAAAAATCCCAAGATACGACAACAGTGATTGAACGAAAATTAGAGCAAAATATTACTTAATATTTTAGCATACAGTAGTACAGTCGTTTTAATTATGATTTTTTTTTTTTCAGTAAATTTTGTATTAAAATATTATAGGTAGGTATACTTGTTTACGAATAACGAGTTACACCTGCACCTTGACTATTGCAATGGTGTCTACTTGTTATTAATGATTATATCTAAATATTTCTTATAATTTAGTTCATACAATTTTACTTGAAAAAAAATTCACATTTAATAAATATTAAGTAACACTTATAGGTATAAACAAAATAAAAAATATATAAGTCGAACTAAATAACATATGTATTAAGTTGATAATCTAAACTACGTTTTAGTTAACGCTTTGCGAAACACCATTTTTAGAATTATATAAAATATTAGAAAAATAAAAATTTTATTTCACAGTTGTTTCTTAATTTATTACAATTTTGAGTTATTTTCGGTATTTTTTCTTTACGCTTAAAAAAAAAAAACTACAAAGAAAATTGAAAATTTACATATTTAAAATACCAACTACAATAAATTTCCTATTTACCCGAAGAATCCTATTCGACTGTTACTATTTGAAAAATTTTTTTTATTATAATACAATAAAGTCAATATTGTGCTATAGGTGTTGTAAATATTTCATGTAAATTTCATTTTCAATTTTTGGCATTTTAATTTTCCAATTCATAATCATTTATTTTTGGTATTTCACTTTTACCTAAACCATATCTCTATAATGTAATAACTAGAATAAATTTTCTATCAAAAACCTATCTACTCAAAATCTTGAAATACTCATTTCCTACTTTCCAAAAACGAATATACCTATATACATGTAAAATGTTGTATATAAGTCGGTAACCATGAAAAGTTTATATGTTATTTTGCAATTTCCAATTATTTTTTGTTAAGTATTTGTTACGCTTTTGAAAGCTACTTTGAAAATCAAAAAATTACTTTATAAATTACATAAATTATACATTAATATTATATGTTACTATAAGAAGAACAGCTCCTTCTACACGAAAATTATGTATACGTAAATGAAAAACATATCACATTGTAACCAATACGTTCTTCGTTACACTCATAATCCAATAAAATACATAATAGTATAATATTATGAAAACATATCAATTATTTTAATCAAAATATAAATACAAATTTTTGATTCTGAGTGGTTCCAGGAAGCTATTGATTTGAAAATTATTCTGCAAGTATAACTTTTCGACCAGAAGGATTTAAGTAAATATTTTTGAGTTATTAGTTTACTACAAGTACCTACGTTAATGGTGGAAAATTAGTTCTAGTTCGTACTTTAAAGAGGTCACTTTTTGATTTTTGCAAAAAATTACTTAAGCGTAAAGAAACCAGTTAAGAAATCGCACTATGCGAGCATGATACATGATATTATATTCCCGGTTACTAAATGTTGTTTATAGAATAAACGATTTTAAAACAATTTATCAACCTATTGTAGACGAGTGCGTATGTGTAAAAAACTAAACAAATAATATCTATATCCTTGGTTACCAAATAAACGAACTCGTAACTTTGTACCGTGGTTTAAGACAATATTATATAATGATTGCCAAACGAGGTGTAAGAATTCGTTTTTCAAAGTTGGTCTTATGATAAATGTTTAAAATAAGTTTTTAGAGCTTATAGACCGTAGTGGGCTATTTATGAACTATGATATTCATTATGGTAATATAATTTACATTATTATCACATATAAAGCGTGCTCTGTATAAAAACTATTTTTACAACTTTTAGTTGTTATGTAATAGGGCTTTTAACATTTAACCACCGACGTACGGTTTGTCAGACCGCACGAAATGATTGATAACTGCAGTCTATTCATGTTACAATGATTGAAAATATATTTCATACCAGTATCCACCAATGAGTATTATTTTAATATTTTTTTTTTAATTGATTAGATTATAATTATTTATTCCTACATTAGCATTTATTTTAATATTGATTTTTTATTTTAGATTCTGAGCATAGCTATTGATTTTACAATGGTGTTTATTTATTGTTATTTTTCTGTAATCACATTTTTAACCAGAAGTAACTGATAAGGAGCTTAAACGTTGGTGTGATGTCTATAGGAAGTCGGCTTTAGATGGTACACCCAATACATAGCATTTATAGATTTTTCCAGTAGTTCCCTTAAGGAAGAATAAAAATATCCTCCAATACTATGTATATGTTGTCATACATATGATATAAAAACTTACAAATTAAGTTTTTATAGTTAATATTATTATGTGGTTTATATATCATTATATTTGTTGGCTAATAGAGTGCGGATTCTGAGTTATTGTCATTTAAAAGACCGAGAAACAAAATTAATGACTTAAACTCAATTCATAGATAAATAATGAATATAATTAATGGTAGTACTCACATTTATAGACGTGGCTTAAGTTAATTGTTTATATTTTTATTATATTCAATGAAAATAAAAACTAAGATAATATTCGTAAGTTCGTGTATTTGTCTACATTTTGGTGTACGTTTTATCGTATACAAACAAATATAATACAAACGATGAACATATTTTATAAATATCCATAATTTTAACATTTTGTGGAAGTATTTTTATCTAAAAAAGTTTCAAGATTGTTCAAAAATTGTTTGAATCGTCGTAGTATATTCAATAATAGTCAAAACGGGCTCAGATCATTGGAAATATATGTTATACACTACATAAAGTTCAAAATATATTAAAAGTCATTTTTCTTGGAGAGTCAATAACCGAATTTCGGATTGTTCCTAACTCATGGGGAAATGAACCAAGTGCCTTGTGGTTTTGTCTACCCCTTATTTTTCTTAAAGCACCTATCCATAAGTGCCTATAGAAGGGATAGGGGAGGGACATGACCCCCTTTGAAGAATATCCAAAAAAGTGACTTTTAGTATAACATATACCGCAGTGTATAATAAACTTTTCACATCAGTTCAATTACGACCAAACACTACTAAAAGATGATGGTACATTTTGTAACAATAAAATAACATGATTACGTGTGTCATATACCATGAATTGTTTGCAAAAATTCTATTTTGGTGTTTTGTTTCTGGTATACAAGAATCAATTTACGACAAGTTTCTCTTTCTCGTAATTTTTACGGGTTGCAGAAACTTTATAATATTAAAAATACGGCATCCGTCTGGGTTTTAAGTGGTTTTTTATAAGACCATTTCAGAAATAAAAGTTTCTAACAAATAAAAAAACTGGGAAACACATTGCACGTTGGGTGGGATAATGATGACGATATATATTGAATTTGAAAGTAAAAATTTAAAATAAAATATAAATTAATTTCTTTTTTAAAAAAAAAAAGGATTATGAGCGAAGGTTTGACGGATATATTTGACAATTACTGTAGATTATACTACTAATATATAATAATATAATAATATTATATAATATGATGTACAAAATAAGTTGAAAAAATTGCAAAAAATTATTTGAATGTAAAGGGATTAGGTAAACAAATTACGTAATTTACGTTAATTATGTAAACGGATTCGAACTCAGGACCCCACACATAACAACACCATTGGTTGCCATTAGACTACGTACGATTGTCAGGAAATTTAAAAAAATAATCCTACAAAGGGAAAATGGTAAAATCGCTTAATTTCAACATAAAATTAATAACTTTAAAACACCAAGTCTGATCTCCTAATTCTGACTTAATCATTATTTTATGATCAAAAAAACTTATTAAAAAAAAAAAAAAAAAAATGTGAATACTCTTGTAAAGTAAAAAATAATTAAATGTGTCAAATTTGAAAATTTGGTGATGGTCATAGCAGTATTATGTATTTGAATAACTGAATCGTAATAAGATAATTAAATAATAATAAATAAAAATGCATATTTAGGACCCAAATAAACGACCGGTGTTCGAGTTTTTTTTTTTTTTTTTTATATAGAAGTAAACTGAGAATGCTGGTTGTCGCTGGCCCGTGAGTTTACTGGTTCTAATTTTCAGCCAGTAATACGGTATACTAAATCGTGATTGTATAATTAATTGAATAACAGCAAAACACATTATAGAAAACATAGGGAACGTACACATATGACATGCCCCGATTTTTAACCGACCGGCAGCCCGAAATCGGTTTCATTTCTTACATTATTCGATGAGGGCATCTATATGTCAAAATATATAAGACATAAAAATACGTTGTAATATTTTCAGTAATATTATGCTAATGGTTTTAAAAAATTTTAAATGCTTAATGTAAAAATAACAGTATTTCCGAAAAAATAATAGATACTTAGTTACACTTGTATATCAAAAATATTATATTGACTCGTACAAAAAAAAAAAAATTAACTTAATTTAATCGTTAAGAAAAAAAATAACTATTAACTTTAAACTTTTTTTTTTCTATTAACTTAACTGATTTAAAAAAAAATTTATTTGCCCAGCATTGCCAAAAACTACCTTTTATACGAAGTACCTATCCATATGTAGTATGAATGATTTTATAAATATATTATAGGAAAAATAATCACATTTTCATGGTAACCAATTTTTTTTATTATTATTATTAATATTTGATTTCAAATATAATTATAATAGTAAAAGTGAAATTCATTTATAATTAGTATGCATTACCTATGTCTAATAACTCTATATCTATCAATGTTACCTCACTTTGATATAATTAAAATAACTCAAAAAGTAAAAGTCAGAAATATGTTTTCTAGTAATATTGATAATTTCATCATTATACAATTTAATATAATGTAAAAAAATAGGGCTAATCAAAGTTACCCCACATTAGGTATAACATTGGTAGTTACATTTAATAGGTAAAAAAACAAAGATAAAATGATCAAATACATATTTTTTTTTTTACATTATTAAAGAGCTAAATCAATTAAAATAATTTAAGTTATTTTTGTTTAACTATAGTTAATTGAAAAATAAATCTAAAAAATCTATTTATTAGCTGAATAAATTACACAATATTAAAATAAAATAAATATGATGAAACCATATGTATATAATATATATAAATTCATTGATAATTTTCTCTTCAAATGTTAAAATAAATAATTATTTTAATTAATTTGAATAACTTGTTCAAAATCAGATAATTTAATTTAGAAAAATCGAGTTTACGAGCAACTTTTCATTTATTAATTTTTTTGGTGGTAGTAGTTTGGATATTGGTGATAGTGGGTGTAGAGGGGAAAGTGGTTAGAGGGAAATACATTTATAGGAAAAAAGTACTTATTTGGAAATATTTTTTTGGAAACATTTTTTTGTAAAACCTATATCCCAAACCCTTATAAATATAATTTACTATAGTCGTGATACTTTTCTCGAACATAAATACTTTTTGAACATTTGCCGACTTTAGAAAAAAAAAGCGATTTGCTTAAGATTTTCTTACAATAACGATGTCATTTTAATCTCATTATCTTGTACAAAAACTATAGTTTAGTTTATAGTAAAACTTTGGCAATTCAATTTTTTTTTATCTCGAGTTAATTTAACTTACAGTGTGGTTTATACCCAACACTTTTTCCAAAACTTTAAAATTATCAAAATTAATTTTGATGCTTTTTAAGTTATTAATATACAGTTACGGGTAACATAAAACCATCATCAACAATTCAAAATAACAAAGTCATAAGAATTTAACAATAATATCAATTGAATTTATATAAAAATCGAAACTATATAAGATATACAAATATAATGTGAATAAATATAAATTTTCGTTTTTGTTTGAACTAGTTTCAAACAAATATTGGTGTAAAAATAACATTTAACACAAATAAAACTTGACACTTGTATAGTTGTATTTACACACTATTAGCTATATAATATGTTTAAAAAAAATATTAACAATTTTTCAAAATGCACATACATATGGGTAGCTACTCACTCTATCATCCAAATTTTATTTTGTTGATATATTGTATTTATATATATATATATATACAAGTGCGATATTTTAGTCAAAGAATATTCGATTAGGTATGTATTTTAGAGACATCAAAATCGTTTTTTATTCCATAATATGTACTTATAATAAGTTTAAAATCATATATTTACTATTATGTAAAACTATATTTGCATAATGGATATACTGAAAACGAAAAAATCAGTACCTATTATATATTATGTCATAAAATCTTTTATTGATGGCCAAGTGAAAAATCTTTAAATCTACACATATACCCTTTTTTTAAGGAATAGTTTTTTGTGTAAATCTTTAAGTGGGTTACTTTTTATATGTTGCCAAAGCTTAAAATTATCTATATACTTACAGTATAATATCCAGATCGTTGTAGATCACAATGTATATGAATGAAAATAACGGCCATAATGACTTGTATAAGGACGTATACTGTATATAATAATTGTAAGGAGTAAGGGTCATGGCTCTTTTGTGGGACTTAGTCAAATAAATCACATTAATATTTTCTTCATACGGTTTGACCTATATTAATTAGAAGTCTTTAGGATATATTGAAAACGATGATAATGGTATTAAGAAGTATATGAATAGGTATAATAGGTACCTGCTTCAAAAGTCCAAAATAGGTATACTAGCAGAAAATAACAGAAACAACACTCCCACTGATAAGACGAATGTGGTGTACCTTCAATTTGGATACCCGAAATTATGTTAAAATTCTCGTGTACACCCATAATACTAGTAACAATTAGTTAATATCAGAATAATATAGAATAACTATGTTATATTTGTTTGTTATGTTATTTGTTTACGTACCTACCCCATCGTCTGCTAGCCAACAATATGTGGATATCACGGCGGAAAAATAATCGTTAAATTATATATAATATGCTATTTTAAATTTTTTAAATTAATTAATTAAAAAATATAATACTATTATTAAAATAAAGATAAATATATATTTTAAAAATAACAATATATTTAAGTAATATTAATACAATATTTAAAAGTATGTATTGTGCAAACAATAATTGTGAAAAAATATACCTTAATATTATTATAATATTATAAATATTCTATGATGTTATATATTATATGTTACAAGTTGTTGCACTGTTAAAAGATCGTTCTTCCCTTAATGGTCTCCATAAATAATGCCCTTTGATGTACTTAATTTTACTATAAATAATAGTATATTTTATTTCTTCACTTTATAATATTATTATAGTCTATTATAAGTATTTTACAACAAAAAGGGTTAAGTAGTTAAACTTGTGTTTGCCAAATTTTGTAATGAAATCTTTTAATGGTGTTTCAATTTCAAAATTGAGCATAACTAAAACATAAAATAAAGCTAATATTGTTATCGTCAAAATTGAAAATTTTAATTTATTCACCTATAGTCATACTGTAAAAATAACCAGAAATTAATGGATTTTCCTATTAAATACATCTACAATTAAAATGAGACTATTAGTTTTTCTGAAATATGATGCTATTTTGTGCAAATTGATTCAAAGATATATTATTATTTTAATTTTACCATAAACTGATTTAGTTTTAAATCTATACTATATAGGTTATATAATAAAGATTTATTGAAAGACGGTTGTATTATTATTTAGCTTTTAGGGAAACATACAATTGCTCGTAATAAAATTATAATGTATAATATATATTATATTATACAAGAATACCGGTCTTGCAAACCAATAACTATAATTCCATACTAATCGAAACTCGTTAAATGAAAAAAAAAAATTTCAACTATTTAATTATATCGCACGTAGGGCTCATTAATAATATTTCATTTCATCAATAACTGGTATAAAAGTCATTGCAAAATAACAAAATACGTTAAATATTTTATGGTTATAATTCCGGGATTGTTGTAAAAACGTAGATATTAAATTAATTTATCTTTGTGACTTGGTAAATATTATTTATATCTATCTACCTACTAGATTATATTATTATATATTATATAATGATCAGTGGCGTTTTCTCTGGGTGTGCAAGTTGTGTGTTAACGCCTTACAAAATCTACGTGTTCAATGATTATTTTGATCATAATAAATATGCATTTTAAAAATAAAAAAAACAATGTACGATTGTTTACATAATATATAAATAATATCAAATATAGGCATAGATCCATTTATTATTATTAGTAGGTATATTATGGAACGCAAATAAATATATTGAACCAACAAATACAACTGGTTTTTGCCTCGAAACTCGACCGCAATGTCTTTACGTGTTGTACGTCGTTAAATATTTTGTCAACGGCTTTATGATACCTTTATACCTATAATCGTATAAAATGATCGTATTTCTATCGGGTAACTTCGGTACAGTGCCAATACCTGGCCAAGGCGTTAACTTTTGAAACAACAACTTGCCGGATACGACTATGACGAGTGCCGTCGTATTGTTTTCAATAAATTGTGTACATCGTAGCTACCCGTTTATGACATTATGCAGGTAGTATGAGGTAGTACATTGAACATACGAGTACAATGTTCACTTCTGTGGCAAACTATATAGTTTATCACACAACTCGAAAGTATATTTTAAGTAGGTATAATTTACTGTATATATTATAATATAATATTATATTTTATTTTACCTGTTATACCTATTATTGAGTTCAGAACATGCAAAAACGTCGCATATTATAATATATTTTGTGCATTCATATTTTCTTATGTAAAAGGGGGGGGTACATTTATATTATACGTTAACGCCCAAAGTCAGGAAACGCCACTGATAATGATAACATTCTTTTACGCCAATGTGTGAAATTCTCAGGAAGTATATCGTTTTTCACTTAAGTATAGTGCCTTTATATATTAGAAATATTAACAAAACAAAATTTTAATCAAATTTATCTGTATATACTCGTATTATTCAGTGTAATGAAGTTCTTTAAGTTCAGTAACACTGATTCTGTTGTCGCATTTATATGATATATGTCAGTTTACTGATAACGAAATTACATAATCAATTTGAAATATATATGCATTTCCTGAGAATTCATGAAGATACACAATTAATTTTTTTAATTAACATAAATAATCTACCACAATTTCCAAAAAGTTATAAGTATTTTATTGGTCCATTTCAATATAGTATAATGTCAATATGTGCAGGTGTTATTTTATATTCATATAACATTTTTGTTAATATCCCTATACTCAACACCATCACAAATCCATAGATTTTATAGTCAAAATAAAATTTAATCAATTAGTTATATTTTATCTCCATCCAGTTGTTTTTTTAATAGTGCGTAGTAAATATTGTGATTACTCTTCGATTTTTAAAAGTCTACTAACATGTACAAATATGGAGACCTATTGTCATAGTATAAAAAATTAATTGTAATACAAAAAAGTTAATTTCAGAAGTACACATTTAATGCAAGACAGTTGGGTATAGTCTGACAAAAATAAAATCAGGAGCCATAGAATTATTATCTAGATTTCTTGTTATTTGAGACTGAATTTTCTCGGGAGATTGAATTGATTTCCCATTTATCATAAATTATATAGATTCATACTTCTTATTATTTTTTTTGAGATAATTTAAAGTTTCATTGCCCAGAATTCCTACATCCCTAGCTATTTCAAGTTTTAATCCTTTCATTATAATATAAACAAGTTCAGAGTGGGTTATCTTTGAATTAATTTGTTACATACATTTACAACATCGTTTATATATGAGTCTACCGATTCATCGGGTTATTTTTTTCTTTTCTCTAACATGGCTCTAAACATAATATGTTTCTATGCTATAGGTTCAAATTCTAATCAAAAGCATCTTCTATATTATCCCAAGTAGCTTCAAGATTTATTAATTCAAAATTATCTAGAAAAATAGATGCAGTGTCTTGTAAGTAAATACTCAAGAAAAATGTATTGTATTCTTGGGACCAGCTATTTATATTACTGGCTGTGTTATATTTTTAAATTAATGAATCTACGTTTTCATGAATTACACCAGATAATTTGTTTGGTTGAGAAAATGATATTCTGTCAAACAAGGTTTTGTATTCTGGTGTGTGTTCTTTATTTAAGTCACATATTAAAGTTTATACTTTTATATATTCAATTAATCGAGATTTTAGTTCTGGTAATTTACCTGCAGATTTTAAATTTCTTTTTTCTAATTTTCTGATGGTTGTATGTAAATTTAATTTCAGAATTTTTGCCTAGAGAATACTGCACTGTTAATCGAGATTGTAGTTATTGTCTTCTAGTGTACTACTAATTTTTATGGAATTGTCTTTTAATAAATTGTTTCCATAAATAGTATTTATTGTCTTAATGGAATCAAAATGCTAGAATATGCTAATATTTGTATGAATTTGGGGAAATAAATTGTTTCTAATTGTTGTTTAATATATAATGTTACAAATATAGTATTAATAATATAAATGTGATATAATAAACGATATACGATGTCCTATTATGTGCTTGTATGTTTATAAAACAGTGATTTATTCCGTATATTATAAGTTTCTGTACCTCAGTGCATAATATATCACGTATTTAGGTATATTTTGTATGTAACTAGTGAACAAAACCTAGTTGGGTGTCATTTGTAATATAATAAAAATAAAAATAAAAATTTAATTAAAATAAAATAAAATACATAAAAATAATAATCATTATATAAATTTGGTAATTTAATAAGATAGGTTATGGATAAATTATAATAGTATGAATATTTAATATTATTAATGGGTATGGCTAATAATTACTTTCATTATATTAATTAAAGATTACGTGTGAATATCTAAGAGTGTCTAACTGTTAATTTCAAATTGGTACTTACCTTGGTGTAAAATTGAAGGTATTATATATTATATACAAAATATACTTTTCAGTATCACTACAGAAATATGTGTTCCTGAATTGGTTTCTTTAATGTAAAAATAGAATCAATGTACAGGCGATCTGTTAGGCTCCTGCAACCAAGTAAAATTCTTGAATTACGGCGTATTAAAATTATACAAATAGTGAAATAGAATATAAATGAGACACCTCCATTACTGAACCCAACTACAATGTATATCTAAATCCTTAGAGAGAAAATTTAATTCTTGTGGGTGTTCGTAAAATAGTTCCTTTAATTCAAAAATATAATCAATTTCCAGGTGATCCAGGCCCCTGTAATCAAGTCAAGTCTCTAAACTACAGTGCACCAAAGCACTGAAGTTAATCGGTTAAAGAAAATATGATATTTATTGATTACGTTTGAAATAAATTAAACAAATTGGAATAAGACAACGCACAAATAAAATAGTAATCTACAATACACAAATAGGAGTAGGGTGAATATGGTATAGAAGTGCTAAAAGTATGTGAAAAATTAAGGTTGTAAGGCCAACTCAAAAAGTAAGGGGAAATTTACCCTCCAAAAAACTGAGAAAAACTGATCTCCTTCTTAAACAGTCTCGAGTGTAAAAAAGCAGAGCAGTGCACTCACGAGAATTAATGTAGAAAAAAGACGGTCAAGCTTGTGTCGTGAAGGCTTTTATAACCTCGTGCATTATCCCCACCTAGTTGTAAGGAAAACGTGCTGGAAAGAGTAATTTTATTAAACATATGGTCGTACACGTAGCAATATTGTTTTTTATTAAAATAACAGTTGTTGGCTTGATCATTAATGTGATATACTCGTGTTTGTGTAATGTACATAATCAAGTTCTATGTCTTACATGTATATTTTATATGAATTATTCAGGTACCTGTTACATTCAATATATTACAATAGAAATTTATTATAGAAAAAATAGGAATATTTTCTTTCGCTTATTGCCGTTACTTTTATGACAAAAAAGGTTAATTTTGAGAGAAAAATTTGAATAGTAATTAGTGTTTGAATCGTTATACATTTTGGAAAGACATTAATACTGATATTATTTTGATTCCATACATGATTATGATTAATCATTAATTAGGGTTTTTTTTTTAAATGATTAAGTTAATCATTGTTTTAATAAATTTATATTATTTATATATAATTAATTATTAAAAAAATTTTGACGGCGTTAGAGCACGGGTCTCCAAATAGAGAAATAAATCAGTAAATAAAGAACCAGTCTTCGTTCATTAGATTTCTTTCAATATGAAGTTATAGTCAACTATTCAATATTTCAGCGGAGTATTTGTGGGGGGGGGAGGAGATCATGTGTTTTATTAAATTTTCTTAAACTTTGGAAAAGACATTTTAGGGATCATGAAATGTTTATCCTATAATCAGAGCCTACAACTAAACCGAAAAGTACTAGTTTTTGAATCTAATAACCATGAAAAATTAAGAACTTATACCACCGAAACCGTGCGATATTAAATATTATCAAAGAACCAGAACCAGAACCATTATTTTAAAATAAAAATACTACGGTTTTTTATGGTTCTAAAATATTTATATCCGATATTTTCAATTGTAAAATTATACTTTTTTCATAATATTTAATTGCATTCTATTATGTTATAGACGATTAGATGAAAAACTATATTATTTTAATAACCTTAGGTATATTTCAATGCGTTATAAGAAAAAATAAAAAAACAATTTTTGAGTTGTCTATTTTACTTTAAGAAAAACCCATAAAAATATTACGTAAATAATACATTAATATGGAAAAACACGTGTAAGTATTCTTCATAATTCAATAAAATATTTATGCTTATTAATAATTATTAACAGTGGTGGATTTGGGGAGGGACGCAGGGGGACGGCGCTACTCTTCATTTTTTTCGTGTTTAACAGCGTACCCCTTAATTTATTTATCAAGGAACGCAAAGAACGTAGTGTTTGTTTTAATTTTTATTTAATATTTTTAAAAATTATAATTTTTTTTTTTTGGAACAATCGTGAAATTACGAAAATTAATGTTTTTTGTCCTTATCACATAATAAGTTTTAGATATAAAATGTTGAATAGTTGATCTTATTAAATCATATTGGTATCATATAGGTAATAAATAATTTTCATTATCCGTGAATGGCTAAAGCCTAAAAGGATGGTGAAATCAATGCGACACCGATAAACTTCATTTCGGTCTACATCTACAACTGCCTGGATTATTCATTTAAAAGGAATTAAAAGTGTTAAATTATTTTGAAAGAGGAATGCTTAAACTATGCCATCTTGAAAATATGTAACCTAACAATGATGTAAAAAATACTTTAGATTTTTTTATTCTATTCATGTTATAAAATAATCTAAAATGTCCCTTGGTTATGAAACTTTGGAGAGGGGGTGTAGGGCACGAAGTCCTCCACAGTTTACTTTTTCTTTAATATGTCTCGGAACGCTGATTTTTTAACCAAGCTCAGAGTCCGTCCTTATTCTTTTTTCCAATTCAACCACTGTACAATAATCAAAATTAAAATTCTCATATTATAGACAAATATATGCGAATGCACGAGTAATATGTGCTCAATAAGTAATCAATTTCGATGATATGTATTTTTAATATATATGGTATTTATATTTTGACATCAATTTGACCTTTTTCTCTCAATTTTTTGAAAACATTAAAAATTAAATGTCTTTAACTTCGATTCTATACAGATATCTAGTTGTAAGAAATTTATTTATTTATCCTTAAAAAATAATATATAAGATTTATAATTTTTTTAAAGAAATATTTTGACTTAATTTTACGTTTGTAAGCTAATAGCTTATGGTTATAATGAAGTATAATATTTTCGTTAATAACTAATTATATTATTTATTAAATTTCAGAACAATATTATATCTTTCAATGGTGTATGCCATTGGAAATTTAGTCATAACAGGAGCGTCCTTGGCTGCTTCATTCAGCTTGAACAATCAAAGGTAATGTTATTTAAACATTTTTTTTTTTTTTAGATAAGAAAATATAATATTTATGAGAAGGAAAAATATTTATACACGGTAATTAATAATTTATTTACTACCTACACTAATATTCCGGAAATAAATAATTTATACAGCATTGTTACAAATAAATTGTAATAGTATCTATAGATGTAAGACTATTTAAGAGTTTAATTATATTAATTATATGGAAAATACATTGAATGTTCTTATTAAATATAAGTAGTAATAAAAAATAACTACTTAAGCTATTATAAAATATATTAAATATTGTAATGTACCTATAATCTATACGTTTATATATTATATATTATACATGTTATATGACATGACTGTTTAAGCTTATTTTTACTATACGCAATGGTTGAAATATAGGTAATAGCTTATGACTAAAATAAAAATAAAAAATACGTATGATATACTTCGTATAAGTGTTATAAAAACTAAAAACTAATTCTTGATTTGTAATATTAAAGTCATTTTTTTTTTATAATTTATAGTTAGGTAATAAAATCAAATTTGATCTCAAATTTCTATAAAATTATATTATATATAACAAAATAGAATACATTTGAAGATCGTCTTCTGCAGAAATTGTTCTATTACCGACAAAATACATAACTTTGCCGGTTTTATTGTTTCCCTCACATCCACGACTCAGCAAAGTTTATCCATTTAGAAATTGTTTATTCACATCTCAAACAAATTTTCACGGTTAAGATTTGAAGTTCGTTTACAATATAACATTTTCTATTCATAGAATAGAAATTTCTATAAGCACAATTTCAGTTGTAAATTTGGGGAGGCGAAGGAAAAAAAATGTCATTGTTAAGCCTCTATATATTCTATATAAACTTTATTAAATACAAACCATATTTTGAGGGGGATATGATTATTTTTTTTTGGGAGGGGGGGTAGTTTTCTATATCATCCTTAATTGTATCTATGCTGTTCATCAATAATAGTATAGATATCTAAAAATCATAAATTTTTTTTGTTACTTTTTAAGTATACGAAGTGTTATTTGAAGAAAATTTACACATAAGTATGCAGTGCCTCCTGAAATTTGCGGACTACTTAACCGTCCTTTTATATATTTGTATCGACTTTAGGTTTTTATTACTTTTACCATGACATTCTGAATTTTTCCATTTCTTTTCTCTTCATTTATGATTTCATCGATAATGGTGGTCTTTTCCGGAAGTTTTACATTTTTTACAATTTAATTTTTAAATTTTCATCTTTGTAACCCTCAACGTTGAGTTTGTATCGAAGTATATTACAATGGTTTATAAAAAAACCCACTAAATGTTCACAAGTTTGTTGCTTTTTTCATATTTTTCATAATTGTTAACTATATTTAAAGCTATTAAGCTTCGTTTCTAGTTGGAAATGTACCTACTAGAAATGTACGAAAAGTGGAGTACCTACGTCATAGTTTCGTCAGTAGCTTGGGACACGCACATGAAAAAATATTTATGAAATAGATAATGTGTTTAATATTTCATTTTTAAATCTTATTCTGAGTTCTTAAATTTACATCACATTGAGATTTTGCTGAGACTATATTGGATTACTTAAAATTACATCCTATCTATAATATATCTATAGTTTTAGGTTTAGAAAATGTAGAAATCTTCAATCGTTTGGGGATCAGGTCACTTGATATGGCATTTAAGTTTAATTTTAATTAATTTTTTTATTGTCATATTAGAAAAAATCTTCCGGTATGAATAATTATTTAAATTCAAGATTAGTATATTTTATGTTTTTATGAACATTATTATAAAACAATATATTATTTTTTTGTAGATACTTAGCACTACTGGGATTAGTTTTGATTTCAATTGGTACAGGTGGTATAAAGCCATGTGTTTCATCATTTGGCGGTGATCAATTCAATCTCCCTGCTCAAGAAGTTTACTTACAGAAGTTCTTTTCAATATTTTATTTTTCAATCAACGCAGGTTCGCTTATTTCAACAGCCATAACACCGGAACTACGAAAAGACGTCCAATGTTTTGGCCGGGACTCATGTTTTCCTTTGGCTTTTGGCTTACCGGCTGTATTAATGATAGTCGCAATATGTAAGTAACATTATAAATACATTTTTAATTCAATTGGTTTTTTCTATTTAATAAACCTATTAAAAATAAAATAATATTGGTAATAGTATTTAATTATTTTTGTTACATCCGCCTTAAATATACATTTGCGTAAATTGTGTTATAAAAATGTTTGATACGTGTTTTTCTCTAAAATAGTGATATTCGTAAGTGGGAAAAAATTGTACAAGATAAAGAAACCAGAGTCAAATGTGATCGTAACGTCTTTTGCGTGTATTTATGTGAGTTTTGATATTTGAACGATTATATAATAGTTTAATACCGAAAACATAACTAAATGCAATATCTACATAGTTTTGAAATTTTTTTTAAAAACGAAATTATAGCTACCTAATTTTTATAAACGCGTTTTAATATTATATAATCTAGCACGCGTTAAGGAAGAAAATGTCGACGGTTTCATCGAACGCCACGAAAAGTCATTGGCTGGATTACGCCGACGACAAGTTTTCGGAAAAAGAAATATCCGACATACGTTCCGCTCTGGATGTGATATATTTATTTACTCCGTTTCCATTTTTCTGGGCATTATTTGACCAACAAGTAAGAAGACGTACATCGCCAAAATGGCCGATAAATATCGAGAACACTTCCGCCGATGTTACTGACTTTCACAGCCAGTGTGGAGGCAATATAATTCGATGCCCGTATATGTTATAGGGTTCTCGTTGGACGTTACAAGCTACGTTGATGGACGGCAGGATTGATTTGCTGAACTGGACAATGAAACCCGATCAAATGCAAGTGATTAATCCGCTGCTCGTTCTGCTGTTCATTCCGTTTTTCGAAACAGCCGTTTACCCGGTGCTGGCCAAGGTCGGCATTCGCAAGCCGTTGCAAAAGATCTCGCTGGGCGGCATGCTGGCCGCATTGGCTTTCGTATTGTCCGCTACCGTACAAAATAAGATTATCGTGAGTACATATTTCGTGTTATATGTTCAGTAATTTATACGTTTACGTGCTATAATTTATTATACCAGAGAAACGAAGAAAAAAAAAAAAACGTACGGAACAAGTCGATTATTTATTTATAATTCCGTGCAAACGTACTTATATGATTTACATAATATATATTATGTTGACATACCGACTAATTCATGGACCGCACGCGAGGAGGTATACTGCAGTAGGCACTAACTGCAATAATACATAAATTTTGTTGTTTTACAGTCTCCTAAAAAATATTCACACGAATTTCAATTAGGCAATAAAAAGCCAGTATTCAATGGGCACTGTATAAAATACAAATAAGTTAAAACATAATATTATTAATTTTTGTAAAATTATACGAACGTTGTTTTACTCAATGTAAATAACATCATACGCCAATTTAAAACGTTTAATTATACTAATAATTATACGTTTAATTGGGAAGCAGAATGTATAGTTTCCAGTCCGGAAAGTTAGATACACATACCCAGGGCCGTAGCCAGGATTTATTTATTGGAGGGGGGGGGGGTTAGTCGAAAATTACTGTATAGGCATTTAATTAAATATAAAAATCTATACTTACATGTATAGAGTACATTTCTGGGGTAGAATTTTTGTATATGTTTAAACTAGTTTATTGTCGCAGCGGTAAATGACAACTATAATCACTGTCCAAATCCGAATTTAGGTGTACGAGTTTTCAGTAGGTATTATAAAACACAGATTTAATATTGTTACTTTATTTAAGAATATATGAAAAGAACAAAGAATATCATTTAAAATTATAACTTACATTAATCGTAATCTTCTTATTTTTGCTGCTAATACATTTAAGACATCGTCAAGGTTTATCGTTATTGTTATATATAGCCAAACCATTTAATATATTTTGTGACGTAGTATTTTGCAAATAGGTTTTTAAAGATCATTCACTATTTATAGTAGTTACTGGAAGGGTGGGCAATATCTGTAAAAGTTCAAATGTCGTTGGAGAAATTGTTACATTACACTGTTCAAGTGCATCAATTATGGGCATTTTTTGGTGACTTAGGATTCCCTACAGATTTTTGTTTTGCCACGTTTTAATTTCACCCATTGCTGTTAATAGGTATACAATAATCTAAATAATCTTGATATATTTCAACCAGCTGTTTAATGTTTTCTCCATTCAGTATGCAAATTTATAATGATAAAATAAAGCTGAAATTTTCAAGTATAGGCCTATGAGATAAAAAACACTCATTAATTTAATTTAAGAAATTATATATAAATGGAATGAATAAAGAAATTCTGTAATAATCCTCAGGAAAATTTTCCTGTACGTTACATTTGTTTTTTTTGAATAGGTATGCATTATACGAGGCATAGGTATTTCAATATTTAAGATCCACATTTAGATTTAACATTATTAAATATAATTTTTAATTCTCTTTCTGCGTTTAATCTTGTAATTTTAATTATATTTTCAAGTTATCAGCATTTTGAATAGCTTCAATGAGATCTATATTCTGTGTTTGGAGAAGTTAGACTCTAATATAATAGTAGTATAAATTCTGGTTGTTTTATAGCAGATAGTAATTAATACGCTCCTAATGAAGCCAATTTATTTATCCAAGTAGAAATTTTTGTTAAACTGTCAATTATGGCATCAAACCACTCAATAAAAATAAGCACAGGATCATGTCGTTCTACTCACCTTGTCGAACATAAAAGTTTTAACCGTTTATGATTTTATGAAGACCATAGATGTGATATTGATTCTGTTAAAATATTATTTCTTTTAGAGTATTTAAAAAAAAAACACATACTCTTTGAATAGTTCCAGTGCAATTTCTTATTGAATAAGAAATTGACTTATTGTCCGTATATTACAAGCATTTGATATTGCTAAATTCAGACTATGAGAACTACAATGTATATAATATGCGAGAGGGTAAATTTTAGTCACATGAGCTTGAACACCATTGAATTTACCACTCATGGCCGCACCACCATCGTATCCTCGACGAAGGTATTTCAAATCAATCCCAATTTATTTTAAAGTAGGTGGTCATAAGAGTTGATGCTAATTCATTTCCGGTAACATCATTAACAGGGAAAAATTTTTTAAATCTTTCCCTCATTATCATCTTTGTTGTGTCTAAATATCTAATACGAAGACAAAATTGTTCAATTCCAGAGATGTCAGTAGTTTCATTGGCTAAAATTGTGAAACATTTTGCATTATTCACTCTGTTAACAACTTATTTTAAAACTATATTAAAACAGACAACTATTATTTCATTTTGAATTTCTAAGGTAAGTTGCATTTCGAGGAGTATTATCTAAATGATACGCTAGATCATTATTACCCTCATCAGCTCTATATCGTAGAAATGCTCTGAAGTTACCATCATTATTCACTTAGTTATGTAAATCTATCGGCCCTGAATCTCTAAGTCCTCTCAATGGTAGTCCTCGACAACCACATAATATAACTGTTTTAATAATTGGTAGTATTTTTTATAATTTTTTTGAGTTAAAATTTTTAAACTATTATTTATCTGGACATAAATAAAATCCTTATTTTTATTATATACAGATAACAAATTATCAGCATTTAAAACTGACATTTTATGATAATTTGTACCATCATGATTATTGAACTCATCAATTGCTTTTTTCCAATTTGAAAAATACACTACAGCAAGTTTTCCCAATTTTTGGTTATCACGACCACCTTCATGTTGGTTAAATAATACGCAAAACTTGACCCAATAATATCTATGATAATATAAAAATCGTACATTGTAGGTATCACACATTGTTCAATCAATATTTTTGACCCACTGATCTGGACAAATATGTGACGTCACCGAGGGCGCAGATGAACTAGACGGGTTACATACCTCGTACACGATATCTCTTCGTTAAAAAAAAAAATGTTTTTTTGTAGTAAATATTAGAATTAATCAAATATAGAATAAATTATAATATATTTATAAGATTAAAACGTATGCAAAAATATTCCACTGTATATACGTACTTATATTATTAGTGTAATAGTACAAACTGTAGGAATTTGGTGTTAAGCCGTTATTTTACGTATTTATTAAGATATTAAAATATGTATATTCTATTGTTTTGTCAATTTTTATAGTAGAAATTAGAACCATATAGGCAGGTTCGATAATAGGTCCTTAATATTGATTATACTGCACAGCGATAAAAATATTGAAAAAAATGTAGTAGGTATAGGTAGGTACCTATATACATATCCATTTTATCTGTTTAATTATTATATTTTTCTATTTAAAATTTTCAAACTTACTCAGGAGTTATCGATAAAAAATCATGACGCAAAAAACCGTATACATTGTAAATAGTTTATTTACGTGTCGATAAATTGGAAAATTTAAAAAAAAAAAAACTTGCAAATTCAAGAACGTTTGAATTCTAGTTGGTAGATATTAGCACTCAATTATTAAACTGAATATCGAATAATGTATAACACTATAATATAGTCTATAATATAGTCTTAATAAATTGTTATCTGCAACAGCTCTGTAGATTATTTGAATATGCAGTATATATTTAATATTCTAAAATTATACTTAAATTCAACATTAAAGTGTGTAATATACAATACATTATATATGGTATATTGTATATTAGTATAAATATTAGGCTATGTGACAAGTATTAATACTGATTCGCTCCTCTTGACGCAAAATGGTTTTTGAATAATAATTATATACAACACCCATTAAACTGTTAGAATACACAACATAAAGATTATTAACATATTAACAGCTGTATAGGTAAGTATAACACGAATATAATTTAGGTACTTAAGTAAAGTACAATATTTCTTGAAAACTTTTAAGCCTATACTTGAAGTGGCATGTAGGTAAACTTGAGTTTTTAATTTTTTTTCCCGAAATATTCTGTTTGCTATTCGGCGTTCGAAATTTTTTTGAAAATTTCTGTAAATTTCAAAAATAACATACCTACCGAAATATACCTATATATTATACATACGCATATATACCGTATAGTAAATAATAATAAGTGTCTATTTCACCAGGTGTCAAATATAAATGTGTATTTTGACGTTTTCAAACGAGATGGACGTTTATTTTTTTATTTAAAAAAATGTGCATACATATATATATATATATACATACATAAAGAATATAGATTTTAAAAGAGTCCCGTATATAATATAGTATATTCAAGGGTAATAATCATCTTATAGAGTACTTTTATTGTTTCTCAATAATATGAAATGTTTTTCAGGAAAAATTTAAAACACTATACATTGTAATTTGTAAAATCGAAATATTTCTATAGTTGTGGTGGGCGGTGAACAATTTATGTTTGGAGTACCTACCTACCTAGTTTCTAGCCAAGTGTCCTTGAAATACTTATATACTTTAGATTTTACCTTTCATGCAATACTACAATAATAATATACACTGGGTCATGATAAAATACCTCTTCTTCAATATTATTTGTTGAAGTTTCAGTTCGGTATGCATAATACATGCTATATTATCTAATCTATTATTTATAGAAATACGTATTGTATATTACATGTATATTATAATGTCACTTTAAACTATTAATATTAACAATTTTTATTGATTAAATTCAATATCTAAATAATGTTAAACTGTAAACAAGCCAGGTAGAAAATAGTTAAAAAAAAGTCCGGTAAAAAGTCTGAAAAAAAAAATTCGCTCTGTAGGTTTATGGCTTACTTAAATTGTATGCTCCTTACTGTAAATATGCATATTATAGTACCGCAGAATACACTGAATATCGTTTTATTTAGTGATGAGCACTATAAATACTTTTAACTATCGAATATTGTTCGATATTTTAAACAAACTATCGAAGAGTTTGATATAAAAACTATTCGGTTTTACTATCGATGAATATCGAATAGATCGGTATAAAAATATTCACAGAGTTGAAAATCTTATGCCTACTGAATATAGTGTAAACTAAAAAGTAAAATTTCTTTATATTCATTAAAATTGATAAGAAAAATACCGAATAATTTTATTAATCGAATAATCGAAAATACCGAATAGTTATGTTTATCGAAAAATTAATTTATCCAACATTTTTTGATATTATTCGAAACTATCGAACATATCGATAGTGTCCAACACTAGTTTTATTAATAACTCTTATATCTGAAAACTGTCAAATATACTATGACTCAAATCAGTAAATCGCATACATTTACACCTATTTAACTATGAACATTAACTAAAACATATTTATTTATGATTAATTTTGTTCATTGATTATAGGTACTGATATTTATTTATTATATTATAATTTATTTTCCGGGCTTTTTTCCAGCGTGTTTGGATTTTTTTTCCTCAAACTTTTTTTACTAGATTTCTGTATTTCCTATAAAATATACCCATAAATAGTGATGTATTGGTGAAATATATTGAACCTAGGTATACGCCATTTTTTAAAACAAAGTGGATTCCCAAAAAATTGTTTTCCATTCCCACGAAAATCTCCGTAACATTTAGTTCAACTTAAACTTTTTTTCATTACATTTTTATTATAAAGATAATACTTGTCTCAACCATATTTTATATAAATTATACACGTAGTATTTGTTTTGAAATTTAATTTTTTTAATAATATTATATAGGTACTTAATACCTATATCAGTATAACTATTACTTATAACTTCCAACAGGCAATTTAATATCTATACTATAGTTCAATTATACCATAATATTAATTTACGTAACATAAATATTAAATATACTTGTATAGTGAACAATAGCCAAAATATAACTTAAATTTACTTTACCACACATCAAATTATTGAATAAAAAAAATATATATATAATATATAAATATATATTATAGATAGGGTGTTTCTGTGACTGCCACTAATAATTAGTGGATTATACTCTGAGTGGCTGGAAAATTTTTTTTGTTTTATTTAAAAAATTAAACACTTAACAATTCTTATTTATTTATTTTGGTATTGAGTTACTTGTAGAATTATTTATATAAACATAAAACCCGATTTCTACAAAATAATTTGTTTTTATTTTAACAATTACGTATTTCGAAAACAATGTTTTTATCTTCAGTGTTAAATAACTACTATAACATAAAATATAAAACTACGTTTTATTATAACAAATACAAAAATTAACACTGAAGATGAAAACATTGTTTTCAATATAAGTATTTGTTTAAATAAAAACAAAATTATTTTGTAGAAATAATTGGATTTTTATTTTTATATACTTAACAATTAATTTAATAATGTCCAAGGCTAAAAATATAACTTAAAATGTATGATTTTTGCAAAATTCAAATAAAAATGATAGGTTGCATAATTTTTTTTACCAAAATGGCCTTATTAGTGACCAAAAAAAAAATCATGGCATGACACACTATTTGAAGGAGAATATCGCTGCAAATTTATTGGTGTTATTTACATAAATTTATTATATTTTATTTATATTAAATTTATTATTTATATTTAATTACTGATTAATTAACTTCATATAAAAACTCATTTTTCCTCATAAATATTTTTAAAAAAAAAATAGGTTTTTGGTAATAATTAAAAAAATTAACCTAACCACCAGTAAATTTGCAGTGAAATTCTTACTAATATTATATATATTTATAATCATCACACCATATTTATTATTTTGGTCACCATCAGTGATAAATGGTGCTAAAAGGTGCGATTTGGGTAAAAAACGACGTAATCTATAATTTTAAGTAATAATTTTGCAAAAAATCATGTGGTATAGGTTCTTTTTAGTTTTGGACATTATTAAATAAGTAACATCTAAAATTCGATTTTGAAGATAAAATATATAAACGAGAAAAAAATGTCTTTTTTTTAACATTACAGAGTAATGAGTATAATCTAATTGTATATAGGTATATTATACATACAGCACAGTTTAACTAATTTACTTATTATTATAACATTCCGAGTTTAAAATTTAAGACATAGTACTTACATAGAATTAACAATATTGCGTATTTTACAATATTACATTTTATTTTTCAAAATATTTTATGATATTCAACACGCATGCTTCTCAAATTTTTACCCGTAATTCAAATATATTTTCCCTTTTGGATTTTATTTCGGTGCAGTACTTATAAGTAGAAGAAAAATGGGAAAAATAATGTTTGGAAATTTTTTACTTCATTTTATGCATTTTGTTAATTTTTTTCACAATATAATATTAAATACATTTATTTTAAACAGTATTCATTGTTTTAGGGCGAATCGATGCAAATAAAAGCAGGTGAAGGTCAACTCAGAGTGTTTAATGGATTTAATTGCAGCATGACAGTAAATTCAACAAATTTAAACGTCCATAATTTAAGTTCACTAGAAACATTAGAGATAAACTATTCACCAGTTTCTAACGAAAAGTCGTTTCCCATTACTTTTAGCACCGATTCCACTTGTTCGTCAGAATTATCAACATTAAACTTGATGAGTAGTGTTTCCATTGTAAAAGGAAAGGTTAGTGTAAAAAACAAATAGAAAAAATTTCTGATACAGTTAAAAAGCAATAAATATATCTAAATTACAGGGGACGTCGTATTTTTTAACCCGGTCAAACGATAAACTTGATTTAAAAAGAATTGGTAACGTGGACGATTTAGTGAAACCTAAAAATGGTAATCCAGTTGTAAGGTAAACACAATTAAAGATATGAGTTTAACAATAAAAATAATAGTATATTATTTTGTGTTATTGTTATATTAGGATATTGAGTAGCGATGATTTATCTAATAAAGTCATTTCATTCAAAGAGAAAAACAGCAAGAATATGGCTAATAAAATAATTTTAAAATCTTGGTCAACAATATATACAATACCTCATGGAAAGTAAGTTATTCCTAAAAATGGTATTCTGTAGATTGCAAGTATTATTTCTGAAAACAATCATTAGCAATGATAAGTCATTGTTTTCTATGAAACAATTTCGAGCGGATCTCGAAATAATATAAATTTGGTAATTAGACAAATTCAAATGTTACCCTACAATTTCACTACAGAAATTTGTAGAGAGAATTAGGATTTCTATTTGTTTAATCACAGGTATGGTTGAACTCCAATAACTTTTTGAACAAATTTTCACGAGTATCAGGATAACTGTCGGAAAATTCGGCTCGTCGGAAAATTATA
>JAIPRL010002386.1:0-61050 GCA_025469235.1 Pemphigus obesinymphae | reverse complement strand
ATAAAATAAAGTTAATATACGAAAAATTAATCTTATCGGCAATCCCCGAGCGCTTCTAGGAAAAACATGCGTCCGCGGACAGTCAACAACCATATAATATGACAAAAATTAAAAATAAATTTAAATTCAAAAATTTTGGTTGTATTATATAAAATAAATACGTCGATGGAAAAAATATTGATAAAATTATTAATTAAATTAAAATATGTCTCAAAAACTATAAAATAGGAGAAATATGCTCTAAAAACAAAAAAAACTCAAAATATGCATTTATATGCAAAATAAAATTACAAATCTAGCTTTGTCTTGGCATAAAACGTATTTGTTTTTTACTCTGCTATTTTTTTGATTGTGTAAAACAAATATGCAAATGCTACAAGTCCTCTGCCCTAGTGAGGAGTATCAATATTACCATTAATCAGATTTTGTACACACCGTAAATTAGTCGGAATCCTACGATCAGACAGAGAACTTAGACCTAAATAACTCATAACAGGAATATGATTGTGATCAGAGCAGTTAATTTGGAACATAAATTTAGCAAATCCGAAAAACTTTCGTTGTACTTTCTCCAATTAACTAATATCATCAGCAGTGTGTGGGTTCCATATTACTGATCTATATTCCAGGATAGAACAAACTAATGAACATACAGTGCCTTGATAACCAAAGGTATAACACGTATACAGGTAATAACACGGAAGTCTAAAATATTATATGGACATCTAGGAATTACAACTCTGTTGGAAGTCCAGTGTACAAAAATTTAACCGGTAGTTTATGGTTCTGTGCATTCTATACCTATACAGTGTCTTGATTCAATAGGAGAAACGAAGGTCAGCAGCAATTCTTCTGAAAATGCCCAGCATTTTTAAAGCTTTATTACAAATTGAATTTATATGTAATCGAGGACACAAGTTAATACTATAAATGAAGCTCGAATCAACTTTGTACTCATCTGCTGATTGGACAATAATATTTTTGAGAAGATAAGGAAAAGTAAATTTATTTTTAGTTCTGTGAAAAGATATAGTGCGGCATTTGTCAATATTTAAGGATAGGCTAAGTCCATTAGCCCAAGAAAATAATGAATGAAGATCATTATGGAGAGATACAATCAGATAGAGAACTAATGACTGAAATATTATAATTATTAATAATTTATAAATATAATAAACAGGATAATATTGTGCACTATGTAGTTATTTGATAATGTTTTCCAAATACATACCTATTTTATCAACGTCAACCGGTCGTAATTTTCTAAATATGTAAAACATATTTTAATAATTTAATTGAATTTGATTAATAATCTATTGTTTTAATGTGTCTCAGATTTATTGAATAAGAAAATAAAATTATTGAATTTAAATTAAATTAATTATTTTGTTCAAGTGATTTTCTAGTATGAAAATATTAATCTATTAAATAATATTTATAGTACAGATGACATGCTATAAATAGTACTCTATAGTCTATAATACTATATATTAATAAACCTCATAATTTGCTACCAGATCCCGGTGAAACTATTTGACAACAGAATTAACCGTCAACAGCTAGTTATAATCCATCTTACCGAATAAAATGTCCGTGGAACCATAATATAGTCATGTCAGTTAAAGCTATTGGAGCTTTGAAGCTTTGAAGTACAAAATGTATAATATTGGCAATTCATTGTATATGTAGTGTATATTATATATGCGTTATACAGAAATAATTTCTGTAATTAATTATTAATATTAAGTACGTGAGGGCTATAATTACAAAAAAAAAATCAAATGCTCCCTAAATGAGCACTCTAAACTTACTAATTTACTAGTGAAAATTGCTAAAAGAGAAAGATTTTTCTTTCAGTGATCCGATTGAAATTTTATCAGAAGATTTGTTTATATTAACGTTTTTACTAGGGTTATGTAAGAAAAATATTTAACGTTTTATAACTTTTATAAATATGTAATTAAATAAATATTTTATTGTTTTTTAAATACATTTTTAAAAACTATTTTGATTAAGGCTGTTGCAAAAAAAAAAAACAACAAATGTTTTTCCTACATAACCTAGAAAAGAGGGTAATAAATTCATACATGTTTTCAAAACAATAATCGGTCATCGGGAAGTACGTAAGTAAACTAATCTTCCATTTATTGGTCTAAAACCATAAAAAATATGGGGACTCCAACAACTTTAAGAAAAATAATATATATGTATATTAGTATCCAATTAGTGGAATGCTAACAACTTTGAAACTTCAAACGGCAAAATGTGTGTGAATACGTTTTAAGTAGGCAAAGGGTAGATTAAAGGTCCTTTCACACATATCCGATCCGAGTCCGATCCGTCAAGGCATCCGTTTACTCGAAATATAAACTTGCTGTTTTCTAGTGCATATGTTCACACACGTCCTATCCGAGCTTTCCGAGCTCTATCCGACTAAAAAAATATTGTCAGTGACCGATTTTCGTCCGATTTTTCGTCCGAGCTCGGTCGGTTTTTGACGGAATGATGTCGGATTGAACATGTATGAACAATTATTTTCTTGTTCTTCATCAAGCAAAAGTGCTATTATAATTAATTCTTCATCAAATTCAGTCATAATAAAAATTCAAAAGCAAATTGACTAGATCAACATCTGTTTCATTCGACAACAGCATATGAACTGTAATAGGTAAAATGACGGACTCGACTCGGAACGCTAAAAATCGGAACGGACTCGGATCGGATATGTGTGAAAGGACCTTAAACGATACGTAGAATGTCCTGTCACCATGTCCTCGTTTCGGGGTGATATCTAACAAAACACGTATAGGTACATTTAAACAACTAGTTAGTAACAGTTTAAACAGTCTAGTTAGTACCTAGTTACTATACAATTTCTTATATTTTATTAGTCCTCGATTTTCTCTATTTTATAATATTTTGTTACTTTATAATATATAATTTAGATTAACCAATCATCATAGATTTTGGTTAATTTTTTAGGAGTCTATTATAGAACTATACAAAATTTTCTGCAGCAGATGACGTAATACTTACGAGTATATAATATTGTGTTTGTATTTTAAGCGAGGTTTCAATTTTTACCAGCTATTACCTCTGAATAGGGTTTACGTGCTAATTATTATCGAAACAACGTCGAACAAGATAGACCAGTCCAGGTCACGTGCGTTCTAGCGATGATGATGGTTATCGCGTAGGTACGTGCATGTAACGTTGGAAATAAAAAACAAAAACGGGAAATAAATAGTAAACTCATCGTTTCCACTAACGTTTCTACGTTATTGTATATACACGGACATCTTGATGGATAGTACTTCTTTTTATACGGATATAATCTGCACTTGGGAGGTCGCGGTGTTGGCGGCGATACGCGTGCCGATACGGCGATAACTATACTACAGTTATAGGTATGGGAAAACAACGAAAATAATCGGTGGCATGTTTAAGGGTGTGATATTGAGAGTAAATGTTTCAATTACTTTGCTCATTCGAAAACAAGGACTGTGCATTTTGCAGACTATTTATTTTTAAGATTAAGAGCTAAGCGAAAAATAACTATTATAATACAATAATTATGTATATATAACACAAAATATTTGTTATTATTATCGGGTAATAATTATTCATATTTATGGACACAAACTCAAAATATATTCATCTGGATCGCAGTTTATAAATGCAATTTGAATACACATCAAGATAGATTGATTATAATACATATTAACAAATTGAAGTAAGTACATTTAGTGAACGATATTCATAATTTATATAGTACGTAGTAATGTTAATTGTTTATATTATACATTATACATTTTCTGACTTTTTATAAAATATAATGAAAAATAATAATGTTTATTACTAAGTTGCGGTGAGTGGTACCACTGTTTGTTCTTGCCGGCTGGATCACAGATTACTACAGCTAGACAACAGCTATCAATCGCGATATTTACTGTTAAGTTTTTGTTTTTGAAAATTCGAATAGCTGTTGCTCGTTATAGTGTTGTACCTATAGGTAGTTCATTCGTTTTTCCTAAGTCACGATTTGAAGTTTGACGTCCGCACATGTTTGTCGTCGCACATGTAAGTTTAATGTTATTTTGTTAAATACTTAAAAAAGTTAATAATTTGGGGTAGTCAGTGGGGGGGGGGAATGAGTATTTTCAATAATAATTTTTTACAGTAGTTTAATTTATTTTGTAAAATAAATAATACAAAGTTATGATATTATGTTTTAAGTTTATTTGACAAAAATTAAAAAAAAAAATTATTGTGGACCAAGTTATTGTCATATTTGTTGGTCCCCATCCGTCTCACAAGTTGTGCTTTGCGATGACCATCATAACATTTTACTAGTTCATCTAAAGTCAATTAAACAATAAAAAAATCATTAGTTAAATAGTTATTCTTGTTCCTGACCGAAATTAGAGAATTTAGTCACTGATTTTCAAGGAAAAAAGCACTAATTTACTGTTTATAAAAAATGTAATTTTTAATAAAAAAAAATCCTTCGATCAGGCACTAATTTTTTATATTTTCAATAAGCTGTATAAATTGCATTCAAATCCGTTCATATCGGTTTTTAAATTACAGTGGTCACCGAAAACAGTATCAAGAAAAATTAATTTAAAGTTTTACACTCAATTTATCTATTGAAATACTAATTATTTAATTACTTACATCGAGTCATCTATTCCTGGGCCTTATAATAGTTCTTCTGTCGATTTGGAAGCTTCTAGAATATCTATTTACGTTAATTAATACAAGGCAATAGATTACAAACGATCCATTACGCCGATCGAAGACCAGAGAACTGTTTAGTAATTGTAGGATATTTCAAAAACTATTTCTTGTATTTATTTGAAATTTTCAGATAATATTTTCAAAACACTATTCTTCAAGAAAATGCAAAAAAAAAAAAAAAAATTGATTTGTTGAAAATCCTGACTACTCCTAACCCCTAAACGGCACCACGTTCGCGTTTAAATGTATGGTCACGTAGTTTCATGTGCTCTCGTGATGCATAAAAAAAAAATATCGCACATGTTTGTTTTGTGTATCAACTTTCATATTTGTCATTATTTGGACATATAATTATTAATTATTTATTTGGCGGGTGTCTATGTCCGTTAAAGCATTAGGCATTTTATTTTATTATTTTTTTATTATTAATGATTATACAGTATTTTTATTTATTTAAAAACCATATATATATATAGTTAAAATTAATAATATTAAAGTAAACGTTAAGTTATAAATTAGCTAGCTAAATATTAAAAAAATATTAATTATATAATTCGTTAAAAAAAGTTATTAATTATTAGCTAAATATTAGAGATGGATTGAATTCAACCTACTGGCGTCAGCGCCTTAAGCTTATCCTTCATTTCATCTCGTCTGTTATTTTTTAAATACGTAGTTTAAATTAAGTAGAAAGGTCTGATTCCCCAATATAAAAATTATTATATACATATAATATATATATATATATACTTTGCTATACACTTATTTTAACAAATAACTGACAAAAAATACACCTTTTAGGAAATTTTCAAAATATCAATTTTTAAGTGAATGCATGCGCAGAATATTTCAATTTCGTTTACGTATCTTTCACTCCTATTAAATTATACCATTGGAAGCGGGAGTTCAATTATTTCCAGAGCATTTATTTATAATCCCTCCCTTAAAAAATTATTTATTAGGTAATATTATAATAATTTATAATATTTTTCCAGAGAATTTCGGTTCCAAGTAATGTCATTTCCAAATGAATTTTTTCAGATCATTCTGATTTCAACTTCATCCCTTCAAGATTTATCTATTCAAGATTCAAAAATTCCACGTAAAATTATTTAAAAACAAATAGATTAAATAATTGTATGTTCAAATAAAGTATTTTCAAATATTTATAATATGTATAATGTATGGCACTCAAATATTTATATACAAAAGATACGATAAGTAGTCCATATAGTTGGTAGGTTCATGATTTAAAGTGCACCATATGGTTCTATACCATCTACTGTGATGAATGATTATTTACCACCAACGTGTTTTACTTTTTAATAATAGTTTAGTGATTACCCAAACGTGTTGTGCATTAATTTGATTAAACTTTGCTGTCAGTGTAAGTGAGGACACTAGAGTATCATTTACAATTTATATTATTATTTACTTGACGAAATCACGACGTATTTCATTTAAATGGTTCCGTCACTTTAAAATGACGATTTAATAACACGATTCGAGAGTTTTTATGTCTTTGCTAAATTTGGGGTATTTTTTCGCAAAAATAAACACTTATTTTCGAAATTGAATTAAATTGATTTCTTTACAATAGTATTTAGTTTATGAAGATAAAAAAAACAGATAAGAAAATGTAATTTATTACGAGAGATTTTGTTACGTATACTTAATAATATATACACTTAATAAAATATTTTATTACTGGAAAATCACTTATCGGTAAGGCTAATCAGAGGATATCTATGTTGAAGTTAAAGTTGTAATGACAATTTTTTATTTGATTCTGAATAATATAGTTTAAAATTTTAATTTACTTGAGGTATGAAATGTGTCAAAAGAAAAACTGTGCATAGGAAAAAAAATATTATGGTTAAAATAACACTATTTTAAGTTAAATTTATTCATTTATTTATTTTAATGGACATAAGTCCAAATTACTTTGTAGTGATAACAATTATTGTACATTCAATTATCAATATTAATATAAACAAAAAAAACGTTAATAAGATATTTAGCTAGGTAATGAATAAGTTATCATTACAAAATGTGTTACTAGCAAATTTATTATTGGGAGAATATGTTGAATAACTTTTAGAGAAGAGACTTGTAGGATATAGAAAAGGTGTTAGTATCGCATTAATTTCGAAAGAAACAAGACTAAAAAGGAAGAAATCGTCGATTTCATTTATTAATAATTTTTAAAATAATTACATTAAAAATAATGTATCTTTTAATATTTGGAGAATATTCTCATAACCAGAGTAAGATTGTCTGGTAATGTTACATCTACAATATATATAACAAAAAATAAACTCAATTTGGTTAATATGACTTATTTGACTTTACTTTAGTTATACTTTATAGTTTTGGTTTCCTAAATAAGACAATCATACTAAAGATGAGGTCTAACAAGAGTGGGATAGAAACATTTAAACGTGATAGGAACATTAAACTTAAAACAGTTGTGTTTAATTGTACCAAAAACTAAGAGAGGTTTTTAGAATTTCTAATACATGTATGTACTCTAAGACCTTTGATCTGAAAACTCCAGTTAAATTATAATTGGCTAAATTATAATTAAATGTTGCATTTTTTGACAGACATGAAATTTTGTGATGAAGTATTGTTTTCATCTAACTTTTCTAAAGTTTTCTCTAAAATTAATAGAAATTTCGTTTTTGGAATGCATCCACAATTTTTAGCTTTCCATTTTATTGAAATAAACGCCCAAAGGCTGGCAGAAATGAGTGAGATTTAGTGGAAGTAGTATAAATACAAATATAAGGAGTGATAGGTGACTAACCAAGTAGTCTTCAATTAGGGCTTTAGGTTTAGGACTTTTTTTTAGGTATGGAAGTACTGTGGATAAAAACCAATCTTCAAATATTCGTCTATCAAACCACCCAGATTCCGATCGATTATATCTTTACCCTTTTGGTCCATTTTCAGTCCATCCGTTATACATATCTGCAGCTTTGTATACGATGTATGGGGGTAATAAGTAGTCGGATGTTGTGTCCGCAAACATTACTATGATACTAGATTTAGATGAATTCATAATCCTTATTATGCATTAACAGGAGTAATTCCTTCCAAAGATATTTTTGATTCCTCAAAATACGTAGTTATAGTAAATTAATATATAGCAACACGTGATCGTTCATTGAAATATTTACGATTACGATAAATAAACTCTAACCAATCAAGTCCTGGAAAATTGTTCTTAAGATGACGATACCCACACGTTTGTTGTCCTACATAACATAGCAAATATACGTACCACATTCTTACTACTGTTTATTTATAATTAATATAAGTGTACATTTACCTATTGTCAAAGTTTTAGAGAAGAATATAAACTGTGCTATAGTATGGAATTTTTTTTTTTAAATATTTTTATTTTTAATAAGTTATTAGTAGTTAAATAACTTCTTTTTTTTAAATGCATATAACTGGTATTAAAGAAAAATTAAAAAAAAAAATCTTCACGTGAATGCATAGTTTACGTTCTCCTCTACAAATTTGATAATAGCTAAATTTACTCTAATATTAATTATAAAATATAAACTGTAGTAAGAATGCGGTATGTAGATTTGCTATGTTGTGCATATGTAAGACAGAGACAATAAACGTATGGGTACCGTCCTCTTAAATATCTTTTCTTTAATATCTTTTTTTGTTTAAATATGACTTGGCATACATACACAATACATCTTATATCAGATCCTCCCAGGGAAAATCCCCATTTACAATCAAGATATTACTACTTCGTGGAGGTTATGCTCGTCATCTTTAAATGGTACTGGAAGTTTTCCTACTGGTTGACAATGTTTTTTTTTCAACTTTTCATTGTTTTTGATTTTTTACCACCATACCTTATCGTGCGTTAGTTACATTAAAGTGATAACTAAACTTTTTTTCTAAAATTAATTTACAACATACTCGTATACTTTTCAAATAATATATAAATCAACATTATCGTGTAAGCATGATATCTATAAGATATAAACCTAGTTAATATAGGTATATTTAAAAGCTCTTTAAATGTGTTCATTTATTGGACGATTAAAAAATGTTTACCTTGAATTATACTGCTGAAATCTTACAGTAGTTTTTATTAGTGTGATAACTGATGAAATATAATTGATAATGATATCAAATAGTGAAAATCAGTGATGCCGGATGGCATAATTTTAAATTTCTTAATAATGGTCCATGTAACCCGGTTTCTCCGTATTAATATAATAATGTGAACTCATAGAATATTTCATGAACTTGTTCAATAAAGCTCATTATTTTTCTTGAAGAAATAAATAAATATCAAATCTAAATTTTTATTTTTGATGTGAAATTTTTCAAATAATATTTTAAGAGCGAATTTATTAAAACAATTTTAAGTAAGATTGATATATGTCATAAATCTCATATCACCACTCCTTAAATTTATTTCAATTTTAGGAGTACCCGAATCCTATATAAATGTGTATTGAGGTAGGTTAAGTGTTGAAATTATGCTTATAAATATAGTTATACATTCCAGTCTAATATTAGAAAATTACTCTAATCTATCATCTAAATAAACATAATAAATAATATGTCCACTGTCCAGTATAGTCGTTTTCGGGTATACATTGAAATTATATTATCTTTATACACTAATATTATTACTTGTAACTAATCCATTTGTTTTTAAATTCCTCATAAAATTATAGTATTTGACATATATCTTGGCCTTTAACGAAACAGGTACCATAATATGTACAAAAGTAATTGTTAATTAAAAATAATATAAGACATACGTCTGTGTTATTATTATATTTAATATATGACCTATTATCATATCTATTAACGTTGTTCTATTGCTATAATTTAACTTATTATTTATTTTATAATAATTTAAAATAAGTGACCCTTGTGCAGATTCATTAAGAACTTCATATAGTGCATAATATAGAATTATATAATTTAATAAATTACGTATATATCATATGATCTTATATAATTTTGCATTTAAATTTTAGGAACTATTCAATAGATACATCATTCATACTTTTATTAATATTTAAACTATCAAAATAATTATTAATTCATATTTAAATAAAATTATAATTACTAATGGAAACTTATGTAATAGTTTATGCATATGATCAGGTTTCATATCAACTAATTGTTCTACAAATAAAAACTTGAATTATGTATAGGTATACAGTTCTACAGACTTAATAAGAACTATTAAAAATATAATTATTATTATCGATTAGCATATTTATTTATTTATTTGAATATTAGACGCCAAACGGAAATTTACAATGTAATAAGTACAAGTATATAAAACATTTTAAAATATGAGTAATACAGTTAATAAGAAAATATGTATTATATAGATAAGTATTTTTAATAAAATTAAAGGCAGAACATAGTTGAAAAAACATATTATATATATATAATATGTACTATATAAAACAATCAATATACAGAATTGAAGACTCGAAGTATGAAAGTGAAGATGGTGACGTATGTACTACGTAATAGAGATATTTTTTGGAAGATCTGGAGGCTTAAAAGTGGGATTAAGATGACCATCTCGTGGAACCCCAGATGAGTCTACGACTATTTTTAAAAGTAAAAGTATTTAAACAAATTTTTTATCATTTAATGGATCATTTTTCCAAATAATATAATTATTTATTTATATTTGCAGTACTCTTAAAACAATTATTTTCAGATTCGGGCAGTGTCTTACAAATACGCAGTAACCTACTTTACTGGAATTCCAAGTACTCTTTTCGAAAACATTTAAAATTGTATTTTTGATACTTTTTTTTAAATACGCATTAAGCCCAAAGAAATATACGGTTTTTATTCTTATAATAACTTTTTAAGTTTTATACGTTCGTCTTATAAACAATGAACATGAAGGTGTTAAATTTTTCAGTTCCAAACACTGGTAATTATTTAGGCAATCTTACACATATTAGAAAGATACATTAGTTATTATCTCAATTATATGTAGAATATTACCACATATCGTTAGCCACCATATTTAAAATAAATATTTAATTATTCAACAAAAAACTGTTTGGGAATTTTCGAAATTGAAATAAGTATACTAAAAGTAGATAACCAAATTTGTTTCAGACACTTAGATTGTTTTTGTGGACATTTAATAGGGGTTTATAAGAGCCTTTGAATTTAAGTTTAAAATTCAAGCAATTTCACCTGTATTGTTAATATTCGTTATTTGATAGTTTTTAGTAAACAGTTACCAATTATAATTATAATTATATGATGTACGTGTATTTAATAATTATGGTTAAGATAAATTGATGATTTTTATTTTTCGTGATTTTTATCTAAAACCTATTATGTAATAAGGACAGAGAGAACATTCGTTTTCGTAATTTCACTATTTTCCTAAAGAAAATTGACATTAAAAAAAAAAAAATGTTAAATAAAAATTATAATGGACATTGCGTTCCCTGCGTTCCTTGATAAATAAATATATGGGTATACGTTGTTAAACATGAAAAAAATGAAGAGTAACTCCGTCCCCCCTGCATCCCTCCTCAAATCCACCACTGACGTTGATATGATATAGTGTGGAATCGACATTGTATATTATTATTAAGCGACTATACATCGGACCGATATGTAAAACGTTCCGTCAACGGAGAAATGTTGATATTGTGTCCGACAGTACCGGTCCGTTTATTTTTATGTTTATTGCCGATTAAAAATAATGAATTTCAATACCGTTCCGTTTTATTCGTCCGATCCGTTGATTTTAACGGACGCCGGCAAAATGGACAGTGTAAAATGGGGGCCGTTACGGATTACAGCGGCTATCTGCGGTTAATGCGTGTTTAACCTTGTTTAAATCCTACGTACAAATCGTAAATAAAAATGTCGAAAACGTCTCGATTCCCCGTCGACATATACGTATAGGACGACTATCGACGACTACACAAGACTGCGTATTATGTGATCGACGAAGGTGTTTATTGTTCACACAACGGTTTATGTGCCGAGACTCTCCGACACCAATCCCGTGTTCATACAATACGACATCTTGTTAATACAGGACGCATAATAATATAATATAGACGTACAATAATAGTACAGACATGTCGAAGGTTATTAAATCACGTAGAAACCGATTCAGGTAGCGTAAACGCGTAAGTATAGGTAATGATATATATTATATAATGATAATGCACGCGGAGGAGATATGTGCACACGTGAGGGGATCGCACGTGCGCGCGGTCACACCGAGAACACAAGAGTCGTCCCCTCGGAAAGAACGCGCGCGCGATGAAAACGGGATCGCTCTACTGAAAACGATTTCCCGGCGAAGAGGGTCCCTTCCTACCGCGCATTCGCTAACGCTAAAATCCTTCTCGGCATTATTATTATTATCATCATTATTGTCGTTGTGCAGTGTTAATAAGTTGGCATCCGTGATTCGGCACGTCGAACACCTAGCTAGGGTGTCTTATTATTATTATTATATTATTATGATTACTTACGGTTCAACTAGCGTCTGTCCTACCGCGCCAGACGCGTCCGATCCAATTCCATTCGATTTCTCCATCAACCAATATTATCTGCCCAAAGGGTTGGAGGACAAAAAACATATTTTATTCGCCTTCACGCCTCCGAGACACTAAATCCACTTGATTAAATTGTTCTCAAAAATCTTCCTTTTTTATTGAAATAATTTCTTTATACGGTCATTAATAAGATAAATACCCCAAATAGTTGGGAGAGAAGGCGAAGGAGAAGAAGAAGAATAAGATAAATACAACATAACCATTGAATTTAAATTATATTATATTACCTATAGAGTTAGGCCTATAGTTTCGATGTACGATCACTTATACACACGACGGAGGAACAAAAACAGAATGCCAATTCGAAAACATTTATTTTTAAACGCGACTAAATTAGCTTGTAAATTTGTCTATCGATAATGTACAATATCATTTTATATAATGTAAAAGTCCTCCAGAATCTAGATACAGATGGTGGAAGTTGATTCATCGTCCCTTCGGTCTTCGGACAGGATAGTGTATAATTATTATTTAAAATTTTAACGAGAAGATGAATTATTGCATTCGAAAGACGGTTATAAGGAAAGTTTGGTATATAATACGTATATTATCTTCCAAAAAACTTCAAAAAATGCAAGTGCGTTAAGTAAAAAAAAATTAATATACTATTCTGACCAATAATATATTTTCATTAAAAAAAAAAAAATAATAGTAATAAAAAAAATGGATAAAAATTATTTGATGTCTTCAGAACCCAAAGCTCGTTTTTCTACAAAGCTTACATTAAAAAATGTTATTAGATATACAAAGAAAAATCTCTTGGCCATCGTAGAACTTACGCGTTATTAGGTAATAATATACCTTATGTAATGTAATGTAATAGAGTGGAATTTTCTACGGAATTTCATTTTATTTTTAAATTTTACAAGATTTCTTCGCATTATTATACTCTGTGTTTGAATATGTAATCATGTACAATGTACATACACTTGTAAGTTGTTTTGTTCGACGACCGCCAAAGATTTTTCTTTACATTTCTAATAATATTTTCTTAATTACTTTCTAATGCAAACATTCTAGAATAAACTTTATGAGTTTGGCATTCTGATAATATCAAATCATTTTTTAACTATTAATTAATTTCATTATATTTTTTTAAATTAAAATAGATTATTGGTTAGAATAGTGCATTGGTCTTTTAAGCTGGTGGACTTGCATTTTTTAAGTGAGATGTCACTGCTCTTTTTACATTTTAAGACATAGTGGTTAATAATATTTTAACATATCTTGCTTAAATCGTACTTAATTAAAGATATCATATTGAAACTATTTTAGAAAATATAGTATATATTATAACATGTGTTACATAACATATTATATTAATGTCTTATTAAAATTATAATAGTATAAACTACAACATATTTTCATTGTTCTATTAAAAAAATCCTAAATCTCAAATTTTATTGAAATAGGTTCGGTACATCTATGTATATTATATTTATCTAACTGAATTAATACCTATGTATATTCATGTGATCAATAATAATGTGAATATTGATAATGATGATAAGTTTATAAATTTAAAACATAATAGTTTAGACATATTTGCTAATGGAAAAGTAAACTTGACTACGTATATTTTATTATAATTTAATTTATTAAAAGATGCAAAAAATATTAATTTTAAAATTAAAAAAATTAAACACATTTTAATCTGATTAAAATATAATTTGTTTAATATTAATATTTTATTTTGATAATAGTTTTATTAACTTTAGTTCCCGTGGTTTTTTTTATGGTTTTTGTTGTACACTTAGCAAGTATTTTGCGTCTACTTTACATAATTTATAAAAAAAAAAATAATAATTACGAACAATTTTTCGATCTACTCAAGCACCCTGTATTTCCGAGCATTTTCCCTCTCTTCAGCCCCATTATATGAAATGTTTCTGAGTTCATGTCTGACAGAAACGTGTAATATACTTGGTTGGTAATTTTTTTTTTAATTCGAAAACTCGAATAAAATGTAAATACAACAAATTGTACTTTCTTCGATGTGGATTTCAGTTTTTTTTTTTTTTTTTGTGTGCACTTGTGCATACAAATAGTGTAGTGTTGGATGAAAATGAGGAATAGAATCCCCGTGGGTAAATAATCTTGTCGAGCACATCGAGTTACCTTTCGAAAGAAAATAACTAGTTAAGAAAATGCAAATAAATAATAGTACGCAATTTCGTGTTTTGATCGAAAACCACTCTTTTACCCATATAAAATATTATTTTATTCCGTAGCATCACAAATTACGACAATCTTTCGACATTTTTAAATTAAATCACATCCATATAAAAATTTTAAATATCAAAACAAAATATAATTGGTAAGATTGATCCAGAAGAATCCAGAGATTTATTTCGGGTGTTAATAAAAAATAATGAATATTAATATTACATTTAATCATTAATTTATTATGTATCTTTATTTTATTATATTTAATACCAGATATTTTTTTTTTTGTATAGGTCATACACTGATTATTAGTAGTAAAAATGTGTTCTTGCAAAATAATCAAATATTCATTAAAAAAATATTTTAAAATAAAATTACCTATAATATAATGTATGAATAACAAAAATTTTAATACAATTACTATTGTTTTTGAAATATTAATTACAATAAAAGTTACAGTGGTATAAAAATGCAATTTTATTTTTGAACTGAATAATTAAATTATTGTAGATCCCGATGGTGCTGTCCAAAATATTGTCATCCACAAATTGTTTAATAGATCTTAGTAGATGTAACTAATAATTTAAAATTACGGTAATAATCTTTTGGGAGAATATTCTCCAAAATTGCAAATTATTGGTAATTTTATTTTTGAGCCATATTTTATCAATTTAAAAATTGCTTATAATATTTTTGTATTATTAATATTATTGTTGTGGCCATTATTATTGTGCCATTATTAATGACTAATGAGAGATGAATGATGTTATATTGATAAACAATTATTTAAATATATAGATGATAACAATGATATTAATGATATATTGATAAAGAATTATCTTAATGTATACCTATTCTTATTGTTTACAGTATTCTTTGACAAAATATAAAAGTCAAATGTCCATAACCGGTCTCCGATGAGTACTAAGAATTGATGTAGTAAATCTTTTAACTACATTTTTATATAAGTCTGTTTATATTGGAAAATATCTGGTAGAAAAATATATACTTCATCGAAACCTTATTTTCGATATTTTGATTACCGCTGTTGTAGTACCAGTGTCAAAACTAATGGAAAAACTGCGAACTCACGTTTCTAATATTTCTATTATTATAGAAAATTGGCAAGATTATTACGTTGTATGCGTTATTATTATGCGTCACGTGTGTGTGAAAGGTCGTATTATGTTATGTAGTAATAACTAAAGGGGACCGAGAGCCGCGAGTAAATTGAAAATATTCTACATCTCCGGGGTCGATAAAAATGTACAAGGATAGGGTATTTCACGAGAATTTACAGTCATTATACAATATCTTCTAGGCAAATAAACATTTAATTTCACAGCAAGTGTATTCTAATTATCTTTATTTACTATATTAATGATGTTTCAATAATTCTCAAACTCCATAAAGAATTTATTTATTATTTATTACTATGAATTATTCAGTATTTATCAAAACATAAAATCACATACATACATACATACATATATATGTATATGTCTATCTACATGCATTTGTTTTTAATATCTACAAACATGTACTCTACTCCTTTCGGTTGAACCTATAAACCAGGCCAGGTCACTCGCCCAATTTAATTCGAAAATATCCCCCGATTTGTTATGATACACCCACGTTGAGTAAATACTATTTCAAATTTAATACGTTTTGATTTAAAGAAGTTCGTGAACCATTAATTATCGGTTGTTCATTTTTGGGAACAACTCGTATGTAATTGTAAACTACCAGACTAGGTATTCGAATAAATGAACCTTTTTATTTTCGAAAAGGACGGGAGGCAATTCGATATTTTGGAAGGCAACTAGTAGTATGCTACAATTTTTAGAAGGAAATTTTGAATGACTTCTTTAATTTTTTCAGTTTATTTAAATTTTTAAATTACCCTTTTTTGTCCCGTTTATTAATTTTCTAAATATGGTCAACTCATAGGCGTGCGCAGAACTTTTGTACAGGTGCGGCACAATTTTTTTTCTTGTAAGTACTCAGTTTATGTAATGGTTATTTTATGGTGATACTACAGTTATAAGAAAAAATTTTACATTTGATAAAAAAAAGATTATATATTTATACCATATTACACATTACTACACATAGTACACAAAACACATAGTTATAAGACTAATCGTCGATTTCCTGGAACTAATACATTGAACTCTTCGATTATTTCCCCATTATCAATTTGTATGCATACTTCTTGTTCAATACTCATAAAAAATAAGCTCTTGATTCATATTAGTACGAAGTTTTGACTCTACAATATTTGTTTAGCTTAGAAAAAGCTCTCTCGCATGAACAACTTGTTACAGGGATTGTACTAAATAATTGTATTGTTTTATAGAAATTATTAAAAATATCTGCTCTATTAGATTGACTTAGCCATTGAAGCCACTGAGTAATAATTACCGATGATGTACCTTTAGGGATTTCTGTATTTGGAATATTTTTCAATAGTTTGACTTCACTTTTTAACTCATCGATACTAATATCAAATGTATTTGATAAACAAGAATAATCATTTCTACTGCTTGTAAGATTTATTAAATTTTTAATTGCAGAAATTATTCTTAAAGTTTCTTTATTGAAACGTGAATTTAAACCACTTAACATTTCATCTAATGTTACAAAATAACAGGAATATTTCATTTCGTCTTTTTTAGATTCTATAAAATATTGTGTTTCTTTATTAGAATCAACTCTACTTGATATTTTCTGTTTTTTATCTTTTGGAATCTCTATGTTAAATTCAGTATCTACACACTTTTAATGTAGCATCATACATCATTTCGACGTCATTGTCATGGGATCTAAATTCAGAAAGAATATTTTTCAATCCTGTTATCAAGTCAACTGCAGTTAGTAGTTCAAGTTTTTCAGTTTGTAGTTTTTAACTAACTTTTGCTTTAAAGAATAAGATGGGATGTAACATATTAAGTGCAAATAAAAATTAAAATGATTTCATTTAATTATTAGATTATTTAGCTTTTGGTTTTATTTCAAGAGTTCTTGTTGAATTCTTTATTTCTTCAATTGCTTGTAAAGGTATTGAATAATTAGATTTAATAATAGCTATTGCTTCTGATCGACATGCTCAGCATGTTGTTGAAAGCGATTTTGAATTAGTATCTTTGGATACTTTTTCAAACACAGCATGTCAGAGTATTAGACTACATACTTAGTCACTATATAAATGACAATCTGAGTTGTGATAAATATGCCGAACATTAAATGACTAACATTTATTATCAAATAAATTTGGATTATTTGTGTACTTACCACTCAATACTGTGTAGTGTGTACTGTACAGTGTATATTTATTTATATTGTAATAAATATAATTAACGTCCCCTTATATGGCAATAACCTTATCGGAATCTATATTACATTGATTAGCGATAATGAATTTTCAAATTGTAGGTATATAATATAATATTCTGTTGGCAGTTTGGCGATAGTATGGTATCAAAATAGAAAATTAAACAATAAATTACCTTTTTTAAAGTAAGTATCGAAAACATGGAATTTAATAAAGTACATATATTATGTCAAAAAATGCAAAACATAATAATATAACGTTCATATCTAAAAATGATCTGTTCTTCTTATATTATAAACATTGTGTTGAATATATTTCAAAACGACCGCCGACTTTTTTTGTACCTATCTTTTTTTAACCATTCGTCAAATATATTTAATATCTTGGAAAATAATAGATTGACGTGAAACTTTAAAAGGCCTTTTTTATGTACCATTTTATGTTCTACAATTGAGGATCTATACATTTTTGTGCCAGGTTGTATATTTTGTAAATTAAATTTGAAAAATTGTAAATATACCCTTTTAGGCAATTTTTAACCCTTATGCGACACGTGAATAGGGTAAGGTATTGGAACCAAATTTAACCAAAATTACTTTTAAAAGATATTGAACAAAATGGGCGTGTGCTCAATCAAAAATATCAATATTTTTTTTTCTTCTCCTACTAAGGACCACCCTAATACCTATGCACATTATATTTTTCCGGTGATCGCCGGTCGGATATATCTAATATGCAATTATTCATATCAAAAATAAGTTTTATTATGTATTTATAACACATGTAAGTTATATTACTTACTGGTATTATTATTGTACTTATATTTTATTATTAATGTATATTATTATATTATTTATATGCATAAAAGGCAAAGAAATAATTAATAACCAAAAATATTGGATACAATAAATTAAAATGTACCTATATTAATTTTAATTAATTAAATATTTAATAATAGAAAAAATACAATATTAGTGTAATAATAGGTAATATATAAAATATTATAAATTATAATAAAATATAATTCAACATATACCTACGCATATTTTGCATATAGACCATTTTGAAACTTTTGTAAGTAAAAAACCTCCCGAAAATATGTAAATTATATGACGTTTATAAATGATGTTTGTCGTTCTCGATAAATTTTTCACCGAGACAAATCGTTGTAATTGGCGCGAGGTGGGATTTTTAGGCTTGGAACTTTAGTACGTAAATGTGCGCGTGTTGGGTACATATTCGACGAGGTCCCAAGATTTTTAACAAGAGCGTGAGACATTCAGAAATCTGTTTTGATGATTTATGATCTGCACACTCGAATAGTGCATTTCTATAATAGGAGAAATTCTGCGACCCGTAATTTTCTTTCTCGTATACGAGAACGGCAAACACATCCCGGGAATACTGCGCACGTTCACTACTACGGTCACGTGGTGATTTTCTCGTACATGAGAAAGAAAATTACGGGTCGCAGAAACTCTCAAATATAAAACTGCACTATTCGAGTGTGCAGATCATAAATCATCAAAACAGATTTCTGAATGTCTCACACTCTTGTTAAAAATCCTGGGACCTCGTCGAATATGTACCCAACACGCGCACATTTAGCTAGGTACTAAAGTGCCAAACCTAAAAAAGTTCCACCTCGCACCAATTACAACGATTTGTCGGCATCTCTGCGAGTGTACGCGTCGCCACCTCCGCGTGACGTAGCGGTGACGCGTGTAATGAGCCGCCGCCGCAGCGGGGCTGTCACCGCACGTCAAAAATAATCGCGTTTACCCGATTAAGTATCGAGGGAGATGCCCAATGCCCGGGGGAAGGGGAGAGATAGAGAGAGAGAGAGAATAAAAATGCGAGAAAGAGGAAAAGGGTGGAAATTCTATTCTATAACCGCACCCGCGACCGCGACGACATTCTATTTGTACGTATTATAATATTATCGTATACACGCGCATTAAAAATATTTCGTTTCTGCCGATGAAGTGTTTTGAACGTGTCCCCCTAGGGTCCACTTTCGCGTATTTATCGTCGTCGTAGTCGCGCCCACGTCGCACCACACCTCTTTTGTTCAACCGCCGCCCGGCCTGTACGATGTACTCCGGCGCGCGCGTATTTAGACAAACAGACGTATTGTCGTGTCGTTGTCACCGTGTCCATTATTATATATATATATATATATATATATTTTTTTTTTTTTATTATTATTATTTTTTTTTTTAGTTCATTTACAGACCGCTTTTTTTTTTTTTTTTTAATTAAAATCCCTGCACTCGACCCGACTGTTTATGTCGATAAAAAAGGACAATTATATTTTCAATCTTCTTTATAGTCATTACGCGTTCAATATGCAATCACGCGAAGTGATTACAATTTTTTTTTTCTAACAAGTAAATCCTTACAAACGTCTAGTCTACAATGTCGTACGTGCATACGTACGCATCACTAAATAAAATACTGTTTTATAATATATCAAAAAGCATTTTGAACTGCGCATCATTGCGGATGAAATATAATGAAAATATAATTAAAATTGTTCAATATAACATTAAAAACAATAAAATATCGTCTATTAATATTACAAATATCTATATATTATTTAATGCCATTGAAACGTAAATAATGTAATAGGCGATTAACATTTCAGTAAAAAATTAACATAATATTTGTTTTGACTTGACAAAAAAAAAAAATAAAATGCATGATTTTATTATTGAAGTCAAATTACAGACAATCACAGATAATTATTAATTACATTTAATCTATAATACGTTAATAAGAATTTTTGATTTATGATCATGGCTTATACGTCAAAATTACTTGAAGAATTTTATCAGATTCCGGTATCAAAAATAGGTATATTATTTGAAAAACTAAAAATAACTCATGCACACAACTAAACGAGTTTAAATTATAAACATTTATAAAGATTTTAATTTAGCAGTTTATAAATGTTTAAATATATTTTTGTATCAAAACCTCTTTATATTATGTGCAATCACAACTTTATTATAACATTTCGGAGACACTCTCATCGAGGTTTTACAATTTTCTAAACATTTATTAAAAATATATTAAATACATTTAGCTCATTATCGAATGTATAAAAAGGAATTCTTTAAATAACTTTATTATTTCGTAATAATGATTTTAAAAAACATCAATGAGGCCGATTCATAAAATATGTTGTTCTCTATAAGCTTTATAACAGGTGATTTAACGGTAAATTAGTTTTCGGTTGTTTAACATATTTTTACCACTGAAAATCAATATTGTGACATCTTGTTAAATCCGCTACTCTATTATATTGAACCCACAAATACTTAATATCGCGTTTTTTAATCTCCTAAACAATTGTCGTTTATATTTTGTATACGGCAGAAACATTTGAACATAAAGATTTTGTTTACATTCGATTAGTCTTCATACGGTATACGGTTTAGTGTAAATATAATCGACTTCTGAATGAAAACGTGTTTAAAAGGAATATAAAAAAAATCCATTTTTCTTTCTTGTCTACCCTCGAGCGATCGTTTCTGTATACACATATACATACGTACTATCATCGGAAACCCTTCGAGGAGATCAACAACGGGTCCGGTGTGTTATCATGGACATATGGTTAAACGAAGATTAGGAGTGATAGATAGAGAAAGAGAGAGAAAAAACACCCTGCTTAGATCTATATATAATATCATTATACTCCAAGGATTCATTGTATACTCGTACCAGTACAGGATCATCACGAATGATAAATAATGAAACGGGATTTTTTTAAATTGGCCTCACCTCCCCGGAGAGGACCTATGAAATCCCGCAAACATATTATCATAATAAGATACATATAATAATAGTATGTATACACAGTTTCGAATGTGTTCTTTGTTTGCCTTCCATTATTGGCGTACGCCAACACGAATTTCGACGGTTAGGTATACGCCTTCTGCTATTTTCGATTATTATTATTAATTTTATATATACATATATATAAATGAACTCGGTAAACAGCGGTGTGTTGTGGTAATCGGCACGAGGGGTTGATGAAAGCAATATATATAGTCGAAACAAGAGAGAGACAGAGGGTGTATGGCGAAAAAAATATACTACCCGTCAACGTTTATCGAATATATACCCTTCGGCACCGCGTTACATAAAAAACTATATGTGTAATTTTATCTCTCATCCCTATTTTAGAACTTTATAAAAAAAAAAAAAATATATATATATATAGTGTAAAATATCGTGTCTCTCGGATAGGTTAGGTTAGTAGTGTCTGCCATACGTTCGACGTATAATTAATTCAGGTTTCGATTGGTTTTCACTTTTTTTCATTCGAACAATTATTTACACTATGTACATATACAATGTGTCCGTTATTAATATTATATACTTATACATAAAATCACCTCCCACTGGATCCCTTTTGTTTTACCCGCACTCCGAAATGAGCAATACCAACGCAAATTATACAACGAACAAACAAACCATATGTAGGTATAACATAAATTTCCCAAATCTATAATATGAACTTCTAAAATTATCAATTATATTACATATATCTATTACAGAGAAACGGGGAAAAATCTCAAATTCAAAATGATTATAAATATTCAAAAAGTAGTAAAATCTCTTTGAAAATTGTATCATATCAACACAATGCTACATAGCTGTTATTCAAATATCGGCTACCTATAGGTATTATTATTATCCGATTTGTAATGAAATAACAATTGGAACCCATTCATTAGAATAATTTTATTCTAATTTAGTTTAAGCCATTGTACGAAAAATCGCAGCCATCTGACTATAATACTGATTAACTTCAGTAATAATTATAAGGCAGTTAAGTTTGAAAACTCGAATTTATAACTTTAAAAATCATGGCTATTAACTATATAACAAATTCCTCAAAATTTGACTCCTTCACTATAAAACTTTAAAAATGACGAAAGTTGAAAATTAATTGATATTCGCTTATCCTGTCATTGCTGTATAATTATTTCTCTTGTAATGACTCTTTGAAGGTGATTTTCACTCGCTTAAGGAGAAAAGGATCTTTTTGTATTATTAGTCATAATAGGAAATCATAAATTAGCGTAACAGTGCTACTAGTTACTTCAAATGATCTATGGAAACAAAACAAAATAGCCATCTGTAATATACAACAAAATATGAACTTTTTAATTTTTAATATTTTAATTACCAATATTATAGAAACGTATATATTTGGTACCTATACTCACTTAACCGCCGAAAAGAATGATGTATAAGATGTATACACAATATAAATTATTATATTAGATACCTACTTATGCTTGCTAGAATTTATATCTGGGATAAAGAATCAATTGATTGCGTTAAAGGCAAAATACGAAATTATTCACGCAATTTTTTTTATTTTTTATTTTTTTGGATTATAACATAACAGGGACAATATTAGCATAGCTAAGTTAGAAAAGGTTCTACAATGAATTCTGCAATTTTTGAGATAAAAAACTTAGACATCTTATATCAACATCCTTTACTAAAATATATAATAATAAATTATTTCGCTGATTATTATTTTAAATAATAATATCTATATGATAATATAATATAATATTTTATAATAAGCAGGTATTAATAGTTATTACATACAATTTTAAAAGATATTTGTATATTAGTAGATATAAAGTTCAAATAGTACCTACTTTATTTAATTCCCTAAAATCTATTTTTACGAATTTCAGTGTTTATATTAATATTTTCATATTTTTATATTGTATTCATTTTGGAATATAAATAATATCTTTTTGCGGTCACGACAAAAAAAAAAAAAAAATGAAAAATATTATATATTGTATATAAATGTAGATGAGAAACATGCAATAGAATTCGCAAAAAGTTAACGTATTTTATTTACTCTCGAAAGTAATAAATCGAAATATCCAACCAATGAAATATGTTTCTAGCTACGGCACTGTGCGGTGATCGATAAATACTCACTTATTGAAAAACTCTCGAAGAAGTTCGAAACGTCGCCGAGAGGCTTCAAAAATCCGAAATGTTTTTTTTTAATAAAAAAAAAAAAAAAAAAAACGATTACCAGCCATCTACACATACGACCTTTTCATAGCCAGGTGACGGTGGAATAATAATAATAATAATAATTTATAAATAAAGTCGTTCCCACTGAAAAGGACACGTGCCTGAACACTGGGGGAACGTGTGCACGACGCAGGAGGGGAGCGGCCCTCTTCCTGCTGAGTTGTGTACGAGAGGCTTATTAACTACCACGTTTCGACGGAAATCGCGGGCGGCTCTGAGGGGCGAAAAAGGACTACCGTGAAAAGTAAAACACGAAAAAACAGTGCCGATGACGTTCGAATCGCTCGTCCTCTCCTTGTGCTATATGCGTACGTCGTGGCTGGTTTATGCATATTATTATTATTGTTATACGTACATACGTTACCTACCGATGGAATATAACAGCTATAGCTGGTAATTGCGTGTTGTTTACGCCTTTCTGATGGAGCTTAGGGGGGGGGGGAGACTCGCGTGATCAATTATACACCGAAAACGAACAAATAAAAAACCATCATCGAACGCGAGAGCAGGTATATAGTTTGAATCTAAGAAAAAAAAATTAATGTATGAAACGAGTTAAAATGAACCAAATTGATATCAAATAATAAAAATAAAAAAACTGTCAGATAGGTACTTAGTTACGCTGATTTGCCTTTTGAAATGCTTCTTTCATATATTACTGTTCTGAAAATCTTGAAATTTATACCAAATGTGTAATTATGTACTGTATTTGACGGTGATGAAATGTTCAAAATTTTATTATACAATTTTGGGGTATAGACATTATCAACTTTGAGGTTAAGTCCTAAAAAGAGTATTTGTTTCAGGTTTAAGACCAGACATTTTAATACAAAGTTGAAAGTATATTACTTTAATGATACAAAAATCTAGAAAGTCGTTACCTAGTTATTTTTATAGCCAATTCGTTGCCAACTATGTAGTGATTTATAATATGATGTGTGAATAGTATAAAGATTTCAAGATATTAGTAAACTATATTTTTATTAATTCCTATAGTACGAATGACAATAATTTTGTAAATATAGACGTATAAAAGTGAAAACCATTAGTAGTTATATATATTAATTATAAAGATAATAGTGTATGTGTAGTGGATTTACAAAAGTTTTGATCCGGTTTCACAAAGCAATAATTAAAAGAACTAAAACGAAATGAACAACGTGTTACACATAATACTATATATACCTATCTCGCACTTTACGTAGATTTTTTTCAAAAATCGTACATGATGGATAATTGGAAAACGATTCTGATAACTAAATATACATGAAAAGAAAGGTTGTATAATTTACTAATGAACTAAGATATGTTTTTTTTAAATAAATAAATAAAAAATTATACGACTGCTTATCACTTTACTAACCAATTTAATCTAATCAAAGCATGATATATTTACTTTATGCATTAAACACATTGATAATAAATTATAACATTCACTTTGAAAGGACAAATGATTAGAAAATGGAAGTAGTGTGTTTTAGAAAACTTTGTTCTTAATTATTTGCTTGTACTATGGAATATGGTAGGTATATTTGACGTAATTGCGGAAATAGAACGTTTTGGAAAAATTAATGGAAATAGAACGTCTTAGATCAGATTATCACGATTATTTAAGTTACTATTAATGTTAAAAAATATGAAACTGGTTGTTTTGGTACCACCGCCTCGTAGAAATAATTGATACGTTGGTTCTCGGTTAATATGCAATCGTTTTTTTTAAACACGTCAGAGATTTATATATATACAATAAGTTTATACATGCATACATTAGTTAATGTTACTTACAATATATATATAATATATATATATATATATTGTAAGTAATGTATATATAGTATACTTATACTTATACTTATACTATATATACAATAGATTCATGCGGACGGGGGATGCGTCCGAGGGGTAGAAGGTACAATCTGTTCCCTAGAGGGTTCCCCAGTCCCTATCAACCACATCGCAGATACGCGGGTTTTCCACGCCTAGTCATAGTGTTATGGATGGATCAATCTTGGGAAATGTACACCTCCAAATAGAGGGTATAGGATACACCCAGATAGGTGATCGATCAAAGGATGCGGATGGCACATTAGGCCATATAGCCAAGTTAGGCCGCGGAATCGACCCGATGTCGGTAAATACCGTTATCTCGGTCGACCCGCAAGGTTTGCCCGTGTCGCCGGGCGATCGTCCCCGTGGCGGATGTAGTCCGGGAACCGGTCGTCCGCGCCGTGCGGTTAGTACGATGGTCCGTCACCGATGAATCCAAGGTTCACTCCGATCGGTATTCCCCGTATCGAACTGTCCGTAATACGGATGAAGTCCGGAGAAATATCGAGAAGGGGTCTAGTTTTAAGTCTGGTCCGCCGCTGGTGAATCACAGGTCCCCGTGTCGGACTGATTCCGGGAAGATACTGAGAGGTGCTTGGGTCGTTGGATCAAGTTTCTTCGTCGATCAATATTTCCCGTGTCAAACTGTCCGCTTTGCGGGTGAAGTCCTGGAAGATATTGAGATATACTCAGGTCGTTGAACAGGTCGTTCGCTGGTACTGCTTCTGCTACTGCTGGTCGAATTCTCGCTCTGGGCTGGATTCTTCTTCTACTGATCAAGACGTCGAACGATTTGGTAGTTGTTGATGTCTTGAAGGTTGTAGAAGAAATGATGATTTTCCGGTGTCGTATATCGGCTCTCTGGTTGGTCATCGCTATGTCATTACAACACACAAGAACCGCACATTCCTAGCACGCCAGGGTATCATAATGTGACGTTATTATTATTATTGTTATTATTATTGTCTGTCGTAATGACTTCTTTTTTTTCAATCGTCGCTGGTTTGCGGCCGTTGTCATTATTAACCCGACACCAACTAGTGTCGGGTTGTGTTTTGTACGGGACCATCCGTTTGTAGATGAATTGCCCCGTTACAAATGTTTAATAAAGACAACTTTTAAAAATATGAATTCTGTATAATTTTATTAATATTATTCTCAATTTTCAACATTTTTGAAATAATACTTTTTTAAATACTCACTACTATATAATATGTTGTATAATGCTTTATCGAATAATCCAGTTATGAAAACTCAATTAAAATTACCTAAATTTTCCTCACATTTAACACAAGTAGCATCGAAATTATACTATATAGGTAGGTAGTAAAAATCTATCGTTTCACCAAATTGAAATAGCTAAATACCGAATGAAATAAGTTTTTGAATCAATTGATAAGATTCCATTTAATCTAAACTCGTGACTCTATCACCGCCTGTATTGCAGTTTTGAATCGCCCATATTATTGTGTTTTACAAATGTAAAAACAACACGCAAGCCCAAGTGTACAAACAAACGTTATAACATTCAACGCGGACGCGTTTAGCTATAATTGAAATGAATATAATGTTTCCACTTGACTAGTTCTTCCGGTAATACTATTGTTTATCAATAACTAAATAAATATTTACATATATACATAAATAAACAATATTAACGATAAAATAGTAAAGTTAGGTTATAAGCACAAATTAGTTCAGAATGGTGGTGGGGGGAGGGGTTTTAGTCCAAATTATTTATACATATTACAATTTATTGTAGAGTTGTTAGAAATGGTTTGATACATTCAATTCGGGTGACTAATTTTAATTTCATAGTGTTAAGCCTTCCTAGTTCCTTGTGATTTTCGCTTATGAGTTAGGTTATAAGTATGAATCATGAATACCATAGAATAAACATTCATAAAAATTAAATAAACTTTGGTAAAAAGTGTTGACGGCGCGAAGTGTAAATGAGATGTATCCATAGATATAATAATACTAGATAGCTGTCTTTGCCATAAACACTTTAAAATTAGTTGAAGTCAGACGCCATATGCAATGTAGGCACAATCAATAAACAAACGTTATTAATATTAGACTTTATTATGTATAAATTGTAAATGTAAATATTTTTTAATTTCATCTTTTGCATAATATAGAAACAAATAATAATACATGAATATAAAAATAGTTTAAAAGCAGCATAACATTATTTATTTGTATAAAGCATTATAATTAAAAAGTAAACAAAACATTGGGTCTTGTTGACAATATTAATAGGTAAATATAGTAAAGAATTTACTGATTATAAAAAATAATAATCTGGGTTAATTTCTGGTGTTTACTTACAAGGTTCAACAAATCTGATGAAAATTGTTATAAGAATGTAAACGAATACTTATACATTTTTTAACCAACAATGTTATTAATATTAATTTATGTGGTCTTTCTCATATTTCTACATTTTCACAGTTTAGGCCATGACAAATTTTAGAATCTAGAACCTAAAATCACATAACTTAAATTTGCATTGACACTAGAGTAACAAAACATAAAATTAAACTTAATCCTCAAGTTCTAACTATTAATAATAATAATTATCTTTATTAATTACTGAAATAAATTTACAATTTACAATAAATATATGTACATATATAATAATGTGACAGTAGTAGTACAAGGTAGGAGAAGAAGAGAATAAAAAGATATAGGTAATTATTATATTTTTAAATATCAGTTTTAAAATAGTTCAAATGAATACAAATAAAAATATGAAAATAAATTAAACAAAAATAAGCATATAGGTAGTTATTTCACATTATAAAATATGCTTAATAATATAATATATTCTATGTTTACTTATTATCAAAATAAGCTTAAATAGAAGTCACAATATGTGTGAATTATGTAAATAATGAATTAGACAACTCAGTTAGTGATGTATTAAATAAATCAATATTACACATAGAATTACCAATGTACATAAGTTTATTTGCAGGAGAGTACCTCATGAATGTAGTAGAAGAAGAAATTGGGTAGAATAAGAATTTATTTCTAAAATTTAAAGTATTAATTTTAAAATTTAAGCGTTCAAGTTCAAGACAATCAATATAATTATTGAGTAATTAAAATAAAAATTTCAAGTCAAGTAATTAAAATTTTTTTCCTAATGAAGTAATCCTAAAAAATCCATTAACATGGTCATAACCGGAATGAGGAAGTCTTTGATAACGGCATTTATAGCATAAGAATCTCAAGAAGTTATTTTGAACAGAAGATAAACTTTGATTTTGAATAATACTATCTGAATGCCAAATTAAAGAACCATATTCTAAATTGGATCGAACTAAGAAATTATAAAACTTTTAAAGATGATTCGTTATTCAAATCTGAGCACTTAGCACTTAGGTTTTAAAAGACCTAATTTCATAAAGGATTTATTTTTTATACTGTCAATGTGCTGTTTAAAAGAGAGTTTATTGTCAAAAACAACTCCTAGATCGTTTATTACATATTTACGAGATAGATATAAATTTTCTAATGAATAGTTAAAAAGTAATGTGTTTTTTTAGTGAAAATGAAGTAGCGACACATTTGTCAATATTCAATAGCATGTCATTATCATTGCACCACTTATTAAGATTATTTAAATGGCCTTAAAGTTTTTTGGAATCATCTAAAGATTAAAGTTTTTATAAAGTTTAATCTCATTTGCTAATAACAAGCAATTAGAGTATTTTATAATTTTAGTGATATCATTACTAAATAACTCAGTAAATTACTCATTACTATGAGATATAAAAACTATTGTATAGGTACCTATTTTATGAATCAGCCGGACAGACTTAAATTCTTAATACGGACTCATCACAGAGTATTATATAACCCTTAATTTAATTAAATAAAATAGGTAAGTAGGTACAAAATGTAATTCAAACAAACGAAAAAAAAAATGAAAATATATTACGTTGAAAAAAAAAAGTCGCGAAAAATAGATAGGCAAAGTGGGATTCGAACTGGCTTCTCCCGTTTCCATTATAAGCTATAGAATCGATAACAAAATGTTCGAAATTTCTCGTATTTAAACTATTAAGATAACGGACGATACGGTTACGTATATCGACAGAAAATATAATACGAGTATTTGGAACGAACGTTCCAATCGGACAGGGACGATCGGTAGAGAGAAACGCTTTTAAAATACAAAATACACGAATTTCCTCAGACGTGGACTCACTTTAGTACAAAGTTATAATGAAAAACGGGAAAAAATTTTAAAAAAAAATCGCACGAAGTCGGTGTCCGAGCTTTCGTCGGTCAAGATGACGGCGGCGACGCCTTGTACCTTATACGTTTATAACTGCATAGCGAAGGAATGGGAATCGAATCTGAGACGACCCTACGCATCTAAACATTAATTCTTGTCAAACGACCCGACTAACCGATATAAATAACCGTACAAAATCAGTGCTTAATAAATATTATAAACAACACGGATGGTTCGACATCGTAACAATACGGAGACGATAATACGACGGCGCGGGAGAATGTCGAACGATAACGAACGGAAGGCGAGCTTAGAGCCAAAGGAAAAGGGGTAGGGGGTCGTGAAAACCACTCACTCAGAAGATAAGTCGACAAAAACTAAGTCAGTCTGCAATTATTCGGCAAGTTAATAAGGTTAGTCGGAAAACTTTATACTTAACATTCTTTTTTCTGCTTATTAAGTAGGTAAAAAATAACTGATTGATAATTTTTTGCTTATTTGATAAATTCTTATAAGATTTATCGGCATGTAGTCGGAAAATTACGATTAAAATTTATTTAAAGATAATAATATTTTAAATTATAAATATGTATTTAGTAGACTATGGAAAAATGTAAATATTGTTTAATATACGTAATATTTTAGAAAACAATTGTCAATCTCTACCACTCGATATATTGAGAATATTATATTAATATCGTATATCCGCACAATATTATGTTTCTTACAAATAAACTTAGATCTGTAACGTAGATTAAATATATTTGTTATAAGTGATAATTTGAAAATTATATTTATTTTATTTATACCTACTACCTAGTAGTTAGAATCTGAAAATCTAATGATAACCGTCACCATCACGAGTTGGACGATTTTATTATTTTTATAATTTTTATAATATTTAAGGTGGAAATTCATATTTTGAAAAAAAACCTTGATTAAAATTTAAAAAAGATGTCAAAAAATCTTAAGTTTTTTACAGAATTAAGATCGGATCAGCCGAGATTTCACAATTTTGTCACAACGAAATCATTTTCCTGTTTAAAAAGTAATTATATTTAGATTTATATTGCATAGATTTATGTAGATATTGTCTATATTCAACTTATTAGAAACAGCCTGGCTTGCAGTTAAATTTTTATAGAATGCTGATTTTATAAAAAAATATAATATTTGAGTGTACATTTGACCCTTTTGAAAAATACTACCCTAGGTCCTTTATGTGTCAGGCCGACACTGGAGGTAAGCAATAATAGGTTTATTATAAGATAAAGTATAAGAATGAATCAATTGCGAATGCACCATTTTCCCCAAAGTCATTGGTAATTAAGTTCAAATTTAAAATTGTGCACTACAGAAAATCAGAAAAATTGTAAATACCATGTATTAGTAACTACGGTCTATGAACGGACACAACAATAATATAAGGTGTCTAAATTTGTACTTAAAAAAAAAAAATTAATTACAGTACGGCTCACAAAAGTGCATTCTAAGAATTTGTTAACCGACCAACAATCGTCAGTGTCTAACATATTGGAAAAATTTACCAACCTGTTCTGAAATATTGTCACGAGACGCGCTAATATCACCCTCACAGTTTCGTGAGCGCTATACTACGATAAACATTTTTTTAATATATGATTGAATTCTAATAATATGTATGAAATATTTCGAGTGAAGCGAGAAAAAATTGTTGTAAATCATCATTATTAAGCACAAGTCGTTAGTTTCGTACTTCACAACCCCTCACAAATATTACTTAGCGTCGGCCTTGGGTTAGTAACGATAACGAACGGTGAGTCGGGAAACATTTTTTTTCCACGCGTCAAAAGCTCGGAGAAAAGGTAAAAATGCAGAGGAACAAAAGACGTAAAACTTTAAAAGCGACCAGAAAATAGTTTGAACGGTAACGGTGGAACACGCGTCAAGCAGTGGCGAAAATGGGTCGGGGAATTAAATTTCTATAAGAGGGTTTTCTCATGGAAAAAACGGGTAAAAAAAGTTAACATTTTATATACAAGATGGAATATATATAAATAAATAAAATATATGCATAATTTGTACTAAACAACATTAAATACATATATTAGAACATAATTTTATTAGTATAGGTATAAGTAGTAGCTAGTTGATATATATTATTAATTATAAATATTACAGTAACACTATAAGTAGGTACTAACATATTTAAACAAATATACAATATTTATATATTTCAGTAGTACCTACTTATAAATATTTTACAACTTAATTATATTATATTCAATTTATAAAGATTATTTACAAATATATTAATATGAGTTGAAAATAACGGTTACAAGTCTTTTCAGCAAATGTACATATTACAAATTCATGTGTTGGATGTTTAAATTAAAAATGTTAATTTAATTGTTTATTGTTGTGTGGTAAATATTGTTTACATAAAAAAACACACTGGCATATTGATTATTAAATACAAAAATCGAAAAATAAATTGCTTTTATATAATAAAATAATATAGAATATATTAAGATTTTTAAATTTAAAGAGAGCTTCATAAATTAATTGTATTATATATATATATTTTATGAAAAATATTTTAATATTACATATTACAATAACATAAATTTTATAAAAACAAAATATTAATGGAAATGTTAAATTTAATTACTATTGTATACAAAGATCACTAATAAGAGAATTTACTGTTGTATACTATTATCGTATGTAGTTTTTATTTTACGAGTATAAAATGCTTTTCAGATAAAACAGGTAGACTTCAGTTAAGTACAATCTTAAAACAACAATCAACAGCAGAAACATGGAATGCAATTCATAATAAGTATCGTCAACAACTACGAAGTACTGTTGTATTCATCAATTTTTGAACCTATGTCCATTACCATAGGTTGCAATATAAGTCTGAGTTTAACATATTTGTCCTTCCTCCTTGTTATTATTTCTTGCAGATGGGCATGAGAACATATTTATATTTATATTTTTTATCATTTCAATTAAATATTTTTAATAGTGTGACTATTTTCTAATTTTTATTTTTCAAAAATCCCTCATACTTTTATAATTATGATACAGATAAATAATAAAAAAATTCAAATTGTTGTTCTCTACCAATTCAGTGACCTGAATTAAATAAATTAAGTGTTTTACGCCACTGCGCGCAATTACCATAATAATATTTAAATAATTTTTTTTTTTACACGATTCATATTTATTTTATTTTTTAATAATATTTATATTTCAATATTTGTATTTTTAAATGAAAAAAATTTTTAAAAAATTGGTCCAATTATAATTCACTACACTATTTAAACATATTATTAGGGTATAGAAACGTATATGGATGCATATATTTTATTCCAAAAATAATGTATTGGAATATATAAATATTGAAGATATCAGGAAATAATTTTTTTAAATATTAATTAACAAAAAATAATTCATGGAATAATAATTTAATGGAATATTATAAGTATTAATAATTGATAATATGGCATGTAATGTTAATTTAGTCTGACATTTACAGCCGAACAGCATAAATTCTTTTTTTTAGAAATTCCCGATTCAGATACAAATATATAATTCAACAATATTTGACAAATTCAAAAAACTAAAATCTGGAGTTTTAGCTAATTTCTTTAAATGTCACCCTTGCTAACTAAAAATCTAACTTTGTTATTTTCTCTCAATAAGACTTTTTGGAGAAAAAGGGATAAATCGAATGTGGCTAACATTTCATTAAACATCAATAACATTATTTTTATCAGTTTTCTTAGCTTTTACCTAAGATTCTAATTAATTTATAAAAGAAATGTCTGATTGGAAATATTTTGTAAAAATAGAAAATAGAGATTTACTGTATTTTAAAATTTAAAAAATATTGCAAAACAAAATGTGAAAAACTTTATCAAGTTTTTTCTCTACGATAAAATGTCATGATGATTAGGTATTGTGAAAATTAGAATAAGGAGGCCAATCTCCGTTAAAGAAAAACGTCCCAAAAACAGTCCCACGATTAAATTGCCATGGGCTGCGCCAAGGTCGCAAGGGTTATTATTTTAACACGCGTAGTATAGGAGTTAATGATATTTTTGTATTATATAAAAAAAATAAGCAATATTTTTTATCCTAACCTATTATATTTTTTGTAGGTTGTAAAATTACGCATAAATTGATATGCATATATGTGCACTTTGCACATATATGCACTTAATTATAATAAAATTATTTATTATTAATCAATTTAATTTTTTTAAATCATAGAATTATCATATTTATTCTGGTTGTCACCATATGTTTACTCTATCACTGATTTGTTATCACGCAATAAGTTAATTTTAAAATCAATATTTTAAATTTTAAATTTAAATGTATAATTATTAGTTCACAATTTAAGGTTCATGAAATTGTGTGGTACTTGCTACCACAGAATATATTTCTTACGTTATATTAAATATTATTCCCTCAAAATATTACTTGTAGATTAAATCGATTTTTTTTTGTTTGAAAACTTTCTTTTAATTATCATGTTGATAACATTAGAAATAAACATATATATTTAATTAGGGTTATTAAAACGACAATGTAAAGATTTTAATGATAAGTCATCACTTAAAATTCTATACTTCTCATTAGTTAGGTCTCATTTCGATTATGTTTCTTTAATTTTGCACACAGATAAATTCCCAAAATCAAAGAATATCCACAGTTTAAAATAACTTTTTAAGATATTATTGATATATATTTTCTTATAAACGTCACATTGAAAAAATTTCTCATTCTGGATACAATCCAGCTTCTATCAAGTAATGACCTTAAAAAAAAATGTAATATTTTAAATTGTAGATTTTTTTGATCGTTCTGAACGTCTCAAGCGTTTCAATTTTAGAATAAATCTAATTAATTCTAGAAATAAATCAATATTTTACCTCCCGCCAGTTAATTTAATTAAAAAATATGTTATACACTACTACAAATGTTTTTATGTCTGCAGGAAACTTAATTAAAATTATAGATTTCTTTAACATTACTTCATTTAATTTTGTCAAATATTTTATCTAATTAACAATATTTTTATTTGAAATCAATAGTATGTACTAATATGTATTAAATATTTTAACTTTGTATATTTAATATCTATAAATTGCGTATTTTATATAAGTAATACTTGTATATTTATATATAATATTGTCTACTACATATACTATAAATTTATTTTATTGTAATTGGAATTGATTTCCGTTATTAAAGATTATTATTATTATTATTATTATTATTATTATTATTATTATTATTATTATTATTATTATTATTATTATTATTATTATTTGAAATATGAGAATAATTTATTTTAAAGGATATGTGAAAAAGATTACATATGTATATGAAAAAATCTGGTGAAAAAAAATGAGATGAAATCCTTTTATACTAAGCCCGCTATATTATGAATAATATTGGTACAATTTATTATAGCTTAATAAAATCGTGGAAACGGAAAATTAAAAAAGAAAACCTATCTTTAATTATCGGGGATAGTCGGGTAAAATAAGGCCAGTATAAGTATATAAAAAGGGTCTGATGACGGGAGGTGGTGATTCGAATACCAATCGTGCATTTTTATTTATTTATTTTAATTTCAATCTGATTGTTTTGTCGTATCCGGTAAAGCGCGATAATTAATCAAAGCAACGAGTTTCCGCAAAATCCCTTTGATTTCACATGTCATCCGCAGGGGGTCGAGTATGACCGCCGCGCGGCCGAGTTTCGAGTGGGTAGACACTTGTCCAGAGAATTATTATATTATTTACCCGTTGATCGTATACATACAAATATACCGTTTGAATAGGTCACATCAGCTATGCTATACATGGTACTATACATGACATAATATAATAATAATAATAATAATAATTATCATTATTATAATTATTATTTTGGATTTATATTAGTATTCACTATAAATTATTACAATACGCGTCTATACCATAGTCATACGTACGTATACCGCTCCAATTGTTCTATTCGAACAATAATATAATACTACTTGATAGGTATTAACTACCTATGAGTATTCAGACAGGAAATTTAGATTTTTCAAATATTAAATCTTTTAATTAATATTCCTAAATCTAATATCAACCCTGGATGCCTGGGTATGGTTCTAACTGTATTTTTAAGTGGCTTCTATACGTATTTATCATCAGTGTGAGATTTTTGTGGTTCGGATGAAATAATAGGGTCTATGCTTAATGAACATGATTGTTATATGATGATTAGATATTCTGTTATCTGTTATTAATATATAATAGACAATAGTATTTACTATTTTCTAAAACGTATAATTTTAGATTTTGAGTGAAGCAAGAAATGTATTGATTTTACAATGTCTGCACACAAAATGTCTAGTAGAAATACTTCTTACGTTTAATATGTATACCCGTTTCTCGGTTATGAATAGAGTCTAGTCGGTACTTACTTTATAGAAGATTTTTTCAATTTTTTCAATCATTTTTTCAAGTGTAAAAAACTACCGAAAAGGGTGAAAGAGCATGCACTTATCAAAATCTATTATGAATATTTCGTCGTAATTCTGAAAATAATGAATTTTTACATCATAAATATTGTATTGAAACTTAAATACAAGTGTAGTTGTTTGTTAATCGGACAATATATTTGAAAATCGATTCTTTCACTTTTTTGTAACTCTTTTTAAAGTTTTTTGTATTTTGATTATATTATATATATATATATATTAATTGTATTGGTTATATTATTGTAATTTTTTTATACATATGAATTTACACTGAATATTGTACCAACCCCTTTCTCCATGACTTTTTTTATTTTTTTAAATTATTTGTTTAGGTTTGAGGTCATTATTACAAGAAAAAATAATTTAAAAAATATTTGACATTTTTCTACTCCAAAAAAGCTCAATGTATAATGTGTGCCAGAAAAGGCACAACGAGCACCAAAACTATTTTCATTGAGTTCTACGAAAAGAAAAATATATTGTAAAAAAACGTACGTTTTGTGCATGTAGTGCCATATATGGCACAAATTATTTGAACTATTATTCTGCATTGTGTGAAGTATGGCATGAAGTTAGTTTTCAATATATTTTAAAAAGTATTTAAAACACGGGTGTATACTTACATTTTTCAAAATTAAGGATAAATTTTGAAAAGTCGTATTTTTTTTTTTTTTTAATCGGTGATAAAAATGTTTTGTTAACTATCTCTGAAAATACTGTGATAACTGATAATACGACATAACATTTTTTTTGTTTTTGGTTATCACGAATTGTAGTACATAAATATACCGCTGTAACACCGGAAGTGTTTTTATATAAAACTTGTTTAGTTTTTTGTGATGAATCTGACCATGCAAGAAGTAATGGAATCGAATAATTATTAAATGAATAAAATAAGAAATAGTAATTTGTTCCATTTAAAAGAGAATATGCAGAAGATCTTGTGTGTTCCAAGATCAGAGTGATCTTGGAATATTAAAATTTAAAATTGGTATAAAAAAAAACAATTTTCCAAAGTTTTGTCATGATAATGTAATAAAAATATAGATACATATGTACGAGTGTAAATTTCAAGTCTCTCGGGTATTTATTTATTTATTTTAATGAAATGGTGTTTTTTTGTAATATTGTTTTGTGGTTTGTTATAAAAATGAAAATATTATTAACAAAATCTAAAACTGATCTCTTTAATATGTACCAACAAGAACCAATTTTCTATCAGAAATAGGTGGCATTTTGTGGTACAGACGTAAAATATAAATACTCATTGATGTCAAAAACCAAATTCATTTTTACGCTCAGAATATCTAAATTATATTCACAGATATTTTGAATTGTCGTTTCGTCTAAAATTCAAAAGACATGCTCAATGTATCCATGGGCTGCAGGGGGAGGAATATTATTACAACTCGAGTCAGAAAACTTCTATCCGCGATTCGAACAGTGGTTTTCTGTATTATGTACCTACAACTACATTCATCGAATGATGAAATAGACGGAGGTTTTATTTTATTTTATTTTTTATCGTTTTATTCCCCAAATAGGGTCGAACGGCTATATTGAAAAAGAGAGAGAAAACCACTTGAATCACTTGGATTTTGCGTGTCGCGAACACATAAAGGAAAAAGAATCGTCGTCAAAACTACCGTGACGATAGTACAAGACGAGGTTTTACTTTAATATTATTTATTTTTATTATCATTATTATTATTGTGCACACAAAAACACGTACGTGTGTTGGGTAGAGGAAAATATATTCGTATTGAACGTCAAAAAACACTCGTCGAGTGCTTTTATATATATAAATATTCGTATTATAATAATATAGTGTATAGTCAGAGGATGATGGGACTTTAATCAAAACAGAATGCGTTCAGTTTAGCCAGTAAGTATTCGCCGACGTCGCCACCCCCTCGGTTTTTATTATTTATTTATTATTATTATTCTTTCAAAGGGCCAAGTACCTGCTGTATATTAGAACATCGTTGAGCACGCACTGCTTTTCGTCGCAGTTGTCGTTGTGTGTAATAATATAAGGAAAATAAAAAACAAACATATACACACACATAATATATATATATAGGTATGTTATATACCGTCTCTCTACTAATAATTATTTTGTTCTTTTGGACGGGACTTTTAAGTGACAGCCGGCTCCGAGTATACACTACGATCAAAGGCCGTTAAAACTCAATGATAACTTTTTATTTTCCCTTGCGCAGTTGCGCAGCTTCTCGTGCTAAGCATTTCAGAGCAGAGTACCACGATTAAAATTGCCTACTGGTTGCTGCCTCCCCCCTTCCAAATGGTTAAAAAAATTTTTTCAAATTTTTGGCTGCCTTGAGACCTATAATGACACACATCCACCTAAAATAGGTGCTCATATACTGACGGACTTGGACGTAGTGAAATATCTCACCACACATCTACGAACCAAAATCTAAATCCAAATAGGTACTTTATTTATCTGATAATTTTATTATACTTTTATAGTGTGTTCTTATGTTCCATGGAATCACGATAATTAATACATTGTCATTTTTGACACATGAAATAAATAAAATAATTTACAATATTTTAAAAAGTGAATTAAAAAAAAAAATATAGGTATATATATTATGTAGATCACGATTACGAATAGATAACTGCTACAAGTTTAAATCAGTGTCAGTATTAGTATAACAAAGAATTGTGAATATGATGACATTTTTATAGTATTTACTTATACTTTATGGTATAATGAACCAGTGTACCTACCCGTAGACGAAGTACATTTGGACAAGGAATGTTTGGGAAAGTTATTGGTGACCCGTTTGGACAGAAACGTAGCCATAAAAATGTCCCTGAGTGTGCCAATATTTTTGAGGTGCCAAGGATTATATTTAGTTAGTATATTTGTTTTTTTTTTTCAAAATACTTAAACAATATTTATTAACATTTATTTCGGTTAATTTAATTAAATTGAGAAGGTTCTGTAACTTTATTGACGGTTCACTCTTCTTTATAAATAAACAATTAATAGATTTTATTAATTTAATTTTTTTTTTTATCATTTTCTCGGTAAATATTGGATTGAAACACTTTTAGTTGTTTGTCAGAACATCTGAGTGATACGGCATTTAACAAATTTAATAAATAATTTATAACATTTATTTAATAATTTTTGGCTTTTAAAATAACCTATAACTAAATAATATTTATACCTTTTATAATATACCTTTTGAAGGAGAAGTAATGTGGACAAGACCTATGTAAAATAAAAATATAATTTTATTCTAATAAAAAAATACAATATTTGATGAATCGGTGGGAATTTTGTGCGTTTTTAGGTTTGCTAAAATAATTAATATATAATTAAATTGTGTATACCTGCCACACACCACGGTTTTGTATGGCGAACCTAACTATCAGTGAATGGGTACCTTTAGTTAACAATGGAAAATATTCGTGTATCAATTCTATAGTATTATATTATTATATGGTAAAACCAACAATTAATCCAGAAAATTAAATTTAAAAATACTATGACATTCATTTTATAAAATGGATACATTTTTTATAATAAAATAATAATATTTATAATTTGAATATAATTTTGTGAAAATTATAAGTCTTATCAACATTTCAAATTATGTGATTTATTTCATTACCATATGAATTTACAAATGAAAATAATAACTAATAATGACCTGAATATAAAAAAAAGCCGATAAGTCGGTGAGAGTACTTTGCTTTTCGAGTAAGATTGGGTGGAGGATATATTGAATTGAAAAGCAAAAATAAATCATTTCTAAATCAATTCGGAACATATAGGTTTAATAATTACAAATTAATAAATAGTTATTTACAGGAGCATTCTAGGTCTACCGGGAAATAATCAAGAAATCTCGTTTTGAAAATGCAATGTAACAAAAAAAAAGTCATTCATTAATTTCCTACAAAAATTATACTTATGTACCTATATATATTAAAAAATATTGCCCCCCCCCTTTTAGGCAAAGAACTAAATCCACCGACCACTACTGATATATCACATCGAATCTGGGCTTGAGGTTGTTTTATTGAAATAATTAGTTAATCATTGCTTTTAAATTTAATAGACACAACTATATCCAGCGAAGTGCTACCACGGCCACTCCCTAGTGACAATGTTATTTTATTTTTAATGTAATGTAATTACACTAAATAATATAATTTTTACCCAAATATTAGCGAAGAATATTCAAACCTTAATATTTAATCGTTTTCTAAATAAACTAACCTATCTTGAAAATTGTATCTACTACTATATCCATGCATTTTTAAGCCAAACCAATTCTAAAATATTCAATAATCACATAAAATAACTTTGAAAAATATTGCCTACCAAATTAAATTGTAAATATTTTCGGTCTTACATTTATTAACCAAGTGCATAATCACATATTTTCTTATTTACGGACCTACAAATATCGTTGTTGACATTAACATTTTAAATCCTAATTAAACCTTTAAATGGCTATTCGGAATAGACGGGAATTAAAAAAAAAAGTGAACATCGTACTTTTTTCGGACTTTTCCCCTATTTTTAATAACATGTATTATAACGCGGATTGTGCGTGACGGTCGATTCAGGTACCGGAAATGCAAACTAAACACGATAATGACCACTGTCCAGTGTGATCGTTATCTGAAACGGAAGACGCGTATAAATTTCGGTTGTCTCTCTAACCTTATAAACTTACTCCTATCATCTACCTAGATCTACTCAAATATGTATGAATGTATACAGGGTGTCTTAAATAAAGTACCTATTTAAAATTTAAGTAAAAATATTTTAATATCTATGTTTCTTTTTTGTATCATATATTATTTTATTAAGTAATAGTTGAATTACCCAGCTTCACATAGTTTTTCTCGATATGAGTGGAATTAAGGTATGCAATTTAATAATATCAAATATAAATAAATATTAGAATTCTAAAATGTTGTCTAGTAGTTTGGATCGGGTGTTGAATAATAATTGAAAACCATTACCTCCTCCCTTCCATTCACCCTTAGAGATAGAATTTCAAAAAATATTTTACATTGGACGTTTATGCAATAAAAGGATTATTCTCTGAAAAAGTTAGCTTTCTACAACAGTAGTTTAAGCTGGACATCAAATAAAAATTAAATACAGCCCCTCCCCCCTTAAAAATCGAATAAAAATATTTTAAAAATGCATGTGAACGAGTTGGTAGTTTCGAAATTCAACGAGGACTAACATATGGGACTTTCTTTTATATTAGGAAGAAACAACTTTATTAAATCGAACTGCCCGTCAGTCGGGTTGCCTATATAACGCAGTGTAAACGTTCAAACATGATTGTTACAACATTTTCAAATACAGATGACATATATGAATTAAACGAATAAAATTAACAAAGTAAATTACATAATATATAATATGGAGTGATCTTAAAATACAGAGATAGAACATTGTGCTTAAAACACGGTGTTTTAGCTTAATAATAAAAGAAAAGAAGTATGCTGCTTTGCATAATTGTGTAAAATATTAGGAATATAAATGTTAATGTATAATGTTAAGCATGTCTCAGATGATAGATAAACATGTTTCTTTTAGTTCTCTTAATTTTAGTAAATTTTTTTTTTTTGTAGAAGTCGGAACAGAAGCGATGCAGTCCACGTGCCCTGAACTAAAGGCCATAAACCTTCCAATTGTTTATATGATACTTTCTTCAAAAAAGGAGATGAATCATTCCAGAATCATTCCTTTGTTTTTTGTTCGGTCGAATATTTTAAATACTATTTAATGTATTATATTACACTACTTTTATTTATTCAAAATGAAAACGTTTAAAGATATTTCAGAAATAATTTAAAACTAGTCCTCTATCATTAGCATATTTTTATTGTTGCGTGTTAATAAATAATTATTGAAAATGAGGCAAAACATGTTTTGGGAGATACAAGTTTCTGAGAAACTGTACTTCTTAGCGTTTGATGACATCTATACAAATTTAAACAAAGACAAATAATATACATTTTTTAATTTTTGATAAAACTATTATAAATTGAGATCTGAAAGACTGAATTTTTTTGATTTTATAAGTATTATTACTCGACTAATAATAACTTTATTATTAAAAATAATCCATATAACAATATAGACTATATTATATTTTTACATTTTCTATAGAGTTTGTTGTACACTAAAACAACTGACGATCTCATTGGTGTTTTAAGATACTTAACTATATTAATTTATAAATTAATATACCTAAATTTATTTTTATTAATTTATTAGTTATAAATAATTTTATATATATGGTTCAATATTATATATATAAAAACCCTTGTTTTTTCATTAATATTTTGCATAACTCCGATAAAATCGTCTCCAAAATATTGTTCTTCATATATTTTATAATAGGTGTAATAACTCAAAAACCTCTTTAAGAGACAATTCTATTTGTTTTTGTGGATATGTTTTATTATTAAAAATCATTGGTATAGCGTTCTCTTAGTGTTTAGTTAATATTTTATTATTAAATGCGTAGACAGGAAATAGTTTTAATAATAATAAATAGGTTAAATGTAAAATGAGAAAAATGTATTGCTAAAAATAGAATCATAGGTGCAATTTGGATTAAATTTATGGGGGTGCTAGATTTATGTCGACCAATATGACCCGTGAGGGGCTTTGCCCCCCACACCCCCAATTACATCGCCATTCATACACCTTCATTACACTAACTTATTAATCTATAATAACAATAAGTTCATATTAATTTATTTATTAAAAAAATGTATTAATTTATTAATCTATTAATTATATTAACAATTATTATATTAAAATAACACTAAAAAAAATTAAACACATTTAAGATACAAGCAAATACATTTTTTTTTTTTATTATTTATATATTATATTAAAGGTATACGTCTTTGAGACTTACTAAAATTATTTATTATATTATATTATATCAATTTTAGTGCTTAGATCTCTTTCAATATTAATAATTGACAAATCTGTGAACTTTTCTTGTGCCATGCTTGTCCTAAGCCAATTCTTTATACGGTGCATAGACGAAAAAGACCTTTCACAGGTAGCTGAGCTTATAGGAATAGTTAATCCTACTTGAATAAGTTTAAATAAGTTTGGAAAACATTTTCAGTCACTACTTGCTTTATTCCATGTATATCAATATTCAAATTTCTAATTTGTATACAATTTTTTGTCAACAACATTTCTGCTTTCAATGATATTAAATCAATATTAACAACATCCTGAAATTATTTCATTTTCATTACATTATTTTATTCACAAAATTAACTATAAATTATAGGTTAATGCATCTGTTATAGGCTATAATAGATTTTATTGTCCATTATATATGAACTTAAAAAGCAACCAAATTTGTGTATAAAAATTATAAACAGGATTAAACATTTAAAAGAGTAAACACTAAAACACGTACAGAATACTGACGTCGATGTCGTACGACAGACTCGACACATGCAATGCAATCGGAATGGTCACTTCGGATTGACAATTGAATACGTTCGCTCTATTTTTACACAGTTTTTTCCATTTATCACTTATCAGATAGGTAGTCACTAGACGTTTCGTCGTAATCGTTATCGCATATCGTTCTATAATATAATCTTTTTGTGTTATTTACTTATATATTATCTATATTATTATGAAAATGAAATGTCTTAGAAATAAACGTATTTACGTATCCTAATGACTATGACTATATCAATATATCATAAGTGACAACAAATAAAAATTCAATAATGCAATAAAAAATACAATAAAAAAATAAAATATGACTATTATATTCAAAAGACATAGCATTCTGTTGTGAGAATGATATGGTATCTCTTATTTGTTAATTTGTTTATTATAATTGAACGGGCTTGAGCCATTTGGATATAAGATTAAATAAATTGATAATGATTACAGGAACAGACAAAACTGACTTAATTATGATGAAATAATAAACATTAACTATACAGTGTACAAATACAAAATAATGAAACTTAAATTAAGAATATTATACATTTTTTATACATCATTAATACTTCTTAACATCAATACAACATTAATCTTAAACTTTACATGACTAGAATCAAAAAAATCTATTGATGTGGATATTTTATTAGCTAACAATAAAGCACGTGGAAAAAAAAAGAAGGAGATTATTTCAATGCATATTGACTAATTAGTAATTATTTACAAAAAATATTTTCAAATCTAATTTTGAGTTATAATTTTATTTTTCAACTTTTACAAGTAGGCACTCAAAAAAGATACCACAAAAGTATCAATTGCATAATGAAATCTACTTTTCATTAAAAAAAAAAAAAAAGTTTCAAAACTAAATCTGATGAAAAATCAAATCGTTATTAATACATATTATTAATACTTTAATTGTATTACCTATTCATACTGTTATTATAGTAATAATTCACATTGTTAGCGAGTAAGCTGTAGCCGCATTGGTATTTTCAAAATGAAAAATTCGAGAAAAACAAATTTCTCTGCAATATTTAGACATGATTATTTTGATTTCCAAAAACTAAGCGCATGTTGGCTGTTTGCGAGAATTACCAAGAAATCGAAAATCATGTGACCTATTGAAATATGCAATTTCAACGACGATAAATACAAAGTAGATTTTGAACAGGGACAACTCGTGAAAATCCTATTCAGATTCAACAATACACAATAATTATGGATTTTACAAAAGGTTACGATTTTATTTCCCTAACGTTTTACCGTTAAAACCTGGTGAACCTCACCCAGTATACTATATTTATACACGATAAGTTTAGGTATACAATATTATATACTACGTCACTATCGCCCGGTAATTAATTTGAATATGTGCGACCCAAAACGGTTATCGTCCGATCGCGTAATCAGCCGTGTTCTGTAATGTGCACACTATAATATACATATTATATATTATAATAGGCACTATATATAGCATATAGTAGGGTATATGTATATATATATATAGTGTAGCGACAACAACTGCGTTTAATAATCGTAATAACACGTGTTAAACAGAAGGGCGTCGAAAAGCAAAAACTCCGGGGAGGAACGAAACAAATGAAAAGCAAATCCATTACATACACCACCCTAACTATACACACGGTACTGGTTACGAGACTAATTGTGTGTGCGGTAAGATGGAGGGAATACTCGATCGTTGAATAGGCTTTATGCCGTATATAAATACTATATATATATATATATATATCTGTATGTACATATTGTGTACACAGTATATTGAAATATTTGAATTCGTCTGGGTCGTGCGAGCAGTCGGAAATCAATGACGACAACTCATAATATAAACAGTGTCGCATTTTCAATCTATTTCTGGGATGGCGAAGGGTCCGAAAATAATTTGTACATCAAAACATATTTTTTAGTTATCGAGTGAAACGTGAAATGTATTGGTTTACCATTGATGTGTATTTTCTTAAGGTCTACACGAATACACGTACCCAAAAGTGTTCTAGTAGAAGGAACCTCTAAAATAATTCATGGGTAGGTACTCATTGTATGTGACAATTTTTCCAATATCTAGTATACTTTAGAGATTTCAAACTGTAGGTCGGTATTACATATTTGATGAGCTGCTATAAATTTGAAAAATTCAACCTACTTTAATGCATTAAACCATTGATCATGGTTGCAATCATTTGATTCTAAATTTCAGAACAAATTTCAATTGTCACAAATGCAGGAACGGTGAAAAGTAAATGATAAATTATAACAAACATTAAGCTCAATGGAAAAATAGTGTTTTACATGAAATTAAAATTAAGCATGAGGGATAACAATTTTAGGCACGTAGCTACGGGAGAGGCCTGAGGGCGCCGGGCCTTCTTTAAAAAATCAGTAGCCACGAGTTGGCCCCCTCAGTTTATTTAAGAGGATGCACCTATTTTAGCAGTATTAAAATACGTTCACGCTCTATAACTACAACTTTTCTCTTAATAATCGCAGAGTCAAATTTAGGTAAACAATTTTTTTATGTTTTTTTTTTAATTTTAAAATTTTAAAATTTCCCCATTTTCAATCACGGATCTTAGGCTTTTAAAAAAATATATTAACTCCACGCTCGAGTACATTAAATATTCTTATCTTTCAAGTTTTGTAGAGAAAAGTTGTAGTTTTAGAGCGTGAACGTGATTTTTAACAAACATCGTGATACAACAATAATAAATGGTACAGACATTTGTCTATATTTTAAAATGTTGAATTTTGATTTTTCTAAATATTTTATAAAAATTTCCTGAACAAAACTCCTTAAAAATCACACATTCTTTTTCTTCTGAGTTCCAATTGGGACCTCTTTTTTTTCTCTTTTTATTGTGTTCATATTTAACTTTTGTAAAATAAAATAAAAACGTATTTTATAATAAAATTCAAACTCGATACCACTGATAGTGAAATATCAACTGATAACTCTCAAATATCATGGAAAAAATATTATCTTTAAGGATTACTTATTTAAGTAATACCTAACTACGGTACACTTAAATTTTGACTGTGCTATGAAACTTTACGGGCATATTAAGTGGAGGTTATGTACCCCGTAGCTAGGTGACACCTAAGCCATTTTAAGTGACACCTAACGTGTTGACTATGCATACGGGCAATTGTGTTATAATTAATACTAAAATTATAAACTAACTCTAAAAAAGATAGACGAATTTAAAACAATTTTGTTATTTATATTTTGCCACACACAACGTCGCAATTGATCGAATCGAAACGAAAACCAATAAAATAATGATATCTGTAATTATGAAATCCCACAGGCTTAATCGGATTGGATCAGAAATATCGCGACAGAACGGAAAGGAAATAAATCAGTAGATCGACGAGACAATAGTTTCTGAAACCCGTATAAATTCCGAGAACGAGAAACTTGTCATAAACTGATTCTTGTATACGAGAAACAATACACCAAAATATACATTTGCGACCCGTATACGAGAAACGTAAACATGTTTAAAATTTTATCACAAAATGTAACCATCATATTTTAATACGGTTTGATCGGATTCGTTCTGATGTCAAAGTGCATTATACAATATTATTATAGTATTATATTATACTAAAAGTCACTTTTTGGGTATTCTCCAGAGGGGGCCATGTCCCTCTCCTGTCCTCTCTCAAATTACACCTATGGATAAAGGCTTAAGCAAAATAAAGATAGCTAAAACCGCGAGGCGCTTGGTCCACTTCCCCTTGAATTATGAGGAATCCAAAAATTTGGGTTTGGACTATTCAAAAAAAATGACTTTTATTATGTTATATACCTTAGTGTACAAAATATTTTGACATTGGTCCGAGCCCGTTCTGAGTGTTATTGAAAGTGCTATCTTGATTTAACAAATTTTGAACAATTTTGATACTCTTGTATATAAAAAACTTCCCCAAAATGCGTGACATTTATAAATTATCCAGAAATATTTAATGAATTAATACGAAATACATGCACTCCTACGATCACGTGATTTTCTCGTATAGGTATATGAAACAAATTTACGGGTTCCAGAAACTCTCTGTAGTATTTTGTTAGATTCTGAAGCGTTCCAAATGTTTCCGTAGGTATTTGTGTTTTCAAATGTATTGGCACATAAAGTATCTATATTTATTTTGTAGACAAATGTCAACTTTTGGTCGTTATCATTTTATATATTTTCATGGTGTTTCATAAATAAAACAAACAATACGTTTATGTTATTTACATTATTTATTTAATTTTAATTTTTATATAATTCTATGTAAAAATTAGTAAAAATCACGATCAGAAAAGAGATGAATGATCACGATTTTTCACATCAACAATGTATTAAACTATTATAACATTAGGTATAAAATTCGTTTCCATTCCGTTAATTGTGTATACAAAATTTGGTTCTGTTCCTTAACTTAAGGATTTTAAATTTTTCATACAGTGCTCATATTACGATTTTTTTTTTTTTTGTTTAATTTGATATTCATTTATTTTTATTTAGTTTAATTTTTGGATACAAATTATGAGTATATATTTACATAGGTACTTATTTCATAATCTTTATTCATAGTATGCCATCACCCATCACCACATCAAATATTATTACTTAAACAATATTTCCATAGTGTAATCAGGCAAATTAGCTTAAACGTATTATGTTAATAATTGTAAATTGTAATGTAATTATTTTATTGATATTATTTTTTCACGTGAAAATGAAAATTACAACAATTTGTAAAAAAAAAAAACCAAAATTTTCAATATTTCACACTAAATTGACACAGGCGACCACGGCACATTATTAGTTATTACGCATTAAAATCTTGGTGTGGCCTAATGGAAAACGTAGACATTTTATACAGGATTAGTAATTTATTTTTGAAATATGAATAGTTCTCATTATACGCATGTCATTGTGTATGGATTGAAAAATATTAATTTAAGGAATACTTTTTGCTGACAATTAGCTATAGCCAACAAACGTGATCACAATAATTCAATCTAAGTGAATTTAAGGCGAACTGATTGATTTAGGGGTGGTATTTTAGTTTCGATCAGCTATACATTATGTATGTTAATATGCTATGTACACGAAACCCGCGTGTGTTGTAGGACGAACCACAAGCTCGCCCGCGGACGCCATGGATTCGATGGTGACCGCGATCGGCAACGGCCGGGACCCGGACGGCTTCCGGAAAAAGTACGGTCCCAAGTCGACGGACTCGCTGACGTTCTCTATTGCCCGCATCATGGAACCGGACAGTAGGAAACAACAGCAGCCGGCCATTACGGTCGGCACGTCCGCCCCGGCCGCGGATTACTTCCACGCGCTAGAGTCGGCGTTCAAGAAATACGTGCCCGCGTTCCGGTCCGCGAACGCGGCGGACGACAGCGATTCGCCCGCTCGCCTGGCCACACCGTATCCGATGACAACGTCCGCGGCGGCCGCTGTGCAACTGTTCCACTATCAACGGCAACAGTCCAGCCTGCCGTCCCGGTCACGTCCGCCACCGCCGCCTTCCCGGACGTCGCAACCACTGGCACTTCGGCCTCCGTCGTTGCCCGTACGTATGCCACCGATGCCACCTCCGCCCACCCGTCCACCCCATTCCACGGTGTCCAAGTCCGCTGACCGGCCACCGCCGTCTAACGCACCGCCACCGACACCGGCCGCTGCCGTCCCGCCGCAGCTGCCGCCTCCACCGGCAAAGACGTTCACGTGCAACCATTGCGGCAAAGTGTTTTACGCACATTACAATCTTACTAGACACATGCCCGTGCACACAGGCGCCCGGCCGTTCATCTGCAAGGTATGCACAACGCAAACATGGTCAAATTAGACAATACCTGATCCTGTATATTTATCATAATGTATTTTTTTGCAAACGATTAATAAGTGTCCAGTGTTGGCAGGGCTTAAAGTGGAAAAATATTCCAGGAGGACTAATGTCCCCATATGTAGTTATTAGCGTTCCATATATCATTATATGTATGATGTACATGTAATATGTATATAAAGAGTGATTTTTTTTTAAGCGTGCTCATCCCACTTTTAACCCCGAAAAATAAACAAATTTGAAATTTATTTCATGTAACGTTCAAAGTACTAATAATACTACATTTTTATGAAATTTAGAATTTTTTTTTAAATTCATTATTTTGAAAGAGAATATTTTTTTCATAATAATAAAGTTATACGAGTAATAATTATGCTATTTAACATGGCGAGAAAAATCTTATTGGCTACCTTATTTGCTACCTGGAAATTGAACCGAGGTCCTCAAGTACGAAAATACGCATTTCAACGACTCGACCACCACCAATGCCCCGAAAAACTATGTAAAAAAATTATTGTAAAATATATTATATAAATAACGAGCAAATTTTACAATACAATATATGCATTGGTTACTGGTATAAATATATTGTACCTATACAATATTGTGTTCTGTTTATAAAATCTATATAATAGTTATTAAATGAATCAACCACGTATATCCAGGATATCCGATACTTAAAAGATGTAGGTACCTACATAGATTTAGTTATTTTAGAGATAATTTTACATTGTATACACATAATAATATATTATATTATATGAGCCGGGTTATTACAATTTTTATTTTCGTTGTATTTCCATATTATCTGGTTTCCAATAGTTCTCCCTTGTATAACAATAAGATTGTTACATATTAATAGATCTCACTCCCAGTTGAATTTGTATAAATTTCAAAGATATAATGATAAACAAAATAATAAATTACTGAAATGAAGATAACTGATAGGTATCTCGACAATAAAAATTATACTACAATATAACATTAATATTATACCGTATATTGTATAACATATAATTTATAACTATACTGTCTATACCAATATAATAATATGAAATTTTTCATATAATATACTTACATTCTATGCGATAAATGAAATCTAGCATGCGACGAAATTACAGGTAAAATTTCATACACGTTAAAATGACAGCGACGAAAAATAAGGGTACACCTGTATGTATAAATATACATTATTTGGTTAATATTTGGAAAATTTCCCAAAAACATGTATGTCGATACATAAAATTTCATTTTAATCCGTAATCACTGGGCCGAGATTAATGATTTCATATGTATCGGCTTCCAAAAAATAATTTCCATATTAATCTATTTTTGTTTTATCAATTCCAGACAATATTGATTCAAAGTTTGTCGATGACTTTTCCATATTTTATCAATTTTGAACAATGTTTGTTCTTAATTATGCATAGTTATAAAGATTCTGTTATACGACAATTCAAGTCCGTATCCAAGGTAGTTTAAAAATAAGTACCCCTTCATCAAAATTTTTTTCCCGATATGATCTTGCGCTCATCGCACGCTCGTGTATTACCCAATAATTTTTAAAACTTTTGTTGTTCCTTTTATTTAAACGTATTCGACGGACCTTTTTAAAACGAATCACGTCTAATTCTAAATTAATTCACAGAAACCGTCACAGCTCTCCAGTGAAATAAAAGCATTTACGTAATTTGGATAATAGATTTTTCCCTAATCATATAGACATCTGTGCATTGTTAACTTACTACCCACTTACACATTCTTTTTGATCTCGACATTACACAACCTTTTTCCCCTGTACGCGTACTTGAGTAGATCAGTATAATGAAAACTATACCAAACGCGTGAGGCCTTGAAACCGATAGCTTTATCAGTCGAATCGATAAACGATAATTTAAAATACAAATTAATTATCTTTCGTAAACTATTTGACATAACTTTCAAATATACATACATTAGTATAATACTCATAATAATGTATACCTATGTCCTATACCTGGTGTAGCCATAATAATATAACGATTTTATAAATGTAACTTTATACGTTCCTGCACGAGAGACTGCAATTGGAGAATGCATTAAATTTAAAATATTATATTTTAAAATTAATTTATTTTATAAAATATAAAATTTGGGTAGGTATATAATGTTATATTATATACTTTAACTGATAATATTATATCAAAATTAATAATAAGTAGCTACCGAAAACTATATAATAGTATAAAACTATAAAAGATATTATTGCACGCTCCCTAAATTGATCACGTGTTGCAGTAGACTGTAGAGGATTAGTAGAGTACGTTGTATGTATATAAATCGAGTTAGTCATGTAGAAAATGATTTGATCCCTTTTAAACGTTTCTGGGTTTTATTTAAACTTCGAAAAAAGTAATAAAAAAAAAATTATATCTAACCTAAAAGTATCCAAAATAATAATGATAATAATACTTTTTGAAAACAATATATTGCATTGGTAGAGGGTACAACCCCTATACTTGAAATATAAAACTACAACACTAATAGTTATATAAGTTCTTACAATATTTTTTTACTTATACAAAAAAAGAACATTTAATTTTCTTGAATGGGTATGATTCTTTTCCGATAAATGCCCGTAACTTATAGAAAAAGATTATATTATAATAAAGTAAAAATAAAATACTAATGAAATAAGTAAAAGCCAAAAAAAATAAATAAATAATAAATATTTGTATTATTTAGTTCTTCAATAAATAAAACATGGGGAAACATTACGCATGGAGTAAGATACATGTTACGGGTAATGTTAACAATTAGATAATGTTAAAATTAAACATCCACTTCCGTTAATATTTTGGTTATAACTACCAAGTTTTAATATTATCCAATTAATGTTAACATTAGTTGATACATCTTTTAATTATTTCATATAATATGTATCTACTATAGTTACAATTATCGATTATGGGTTTAGTCCTTAAATGGGCGGTTGCAAAAAGTATTGAAATATTTTAGTATCATTAGGGGTAAAATCATCTAGTTTCCTGACAAGCGATCAAAAGTACATAGTTGGATGAAAGGGGTGGCGTCTGCGTACTACCATTATTTTGTTTAGTAATGCTTTTTCCTTAAGAGGAATTTGCACCTACAAATTTTCAATTAAAAACTTGTAATTGTATAAAAAAAAATTGTATTTTTCATTTTTATTAAACACGAAACAAAAAACTAATAATATTATCTACGTAGCCTTTTTATATATATTAATTTTATTGAGATTTATAATTATTGAAAAAATCAAAGAATTTAAATTAAAACAACTAATATCACGTGTAAAAATGCACATAACAAAAATCGACTATTATCGGCCCGATAATTTTGTTTTTATTTAATTTTTTTGCGATATTCTAAGTTGTTAAAAATGAAAAATGCATAAACATGTTTTGTTTTTTTAAACAAATATCGCACTTACAAAACAATAAAAAATTATATTGGCACAAGACTATTTTTAAATTACTTTTAATTTATATTTATTTTTCTTAAAATTTCATAAAAATTCTTTATAGAAAACCTCTTAAAATTTGGGTGTATGATGTCCTTCTAATTTAAGTTTTACATTTTCGACTTTGGATTTAATTTAATTTAAATTTCATATTTTTAGATCATTTTCGTAAAATATTTTACAAGTCCTGGTGTATCACTTTTTATTATTACCCAATTTTGCTATTTATTAAAAATACGTTTATACGTTGGTATAACAAACAGAAACTCGTTTTAAAATGGTTTTAGAGTTATATGTTATAACGCCTATTTACTATTAGTAAATCAATAGAAGACTATATATTGAATAGAACTTTATTTGGGTTTAACGCTGAAATATCACGCAATATTATATGTTCAAAATTCCTTTATTACTTTTTAAATAGTTTTAACTATTTTGTTAATTAATATTTTGCAAAATCACGTAAAAGTTGTTTCCGACATAACAAAATGTTATCCATTATTTTATTTAATGTTAATGTTTGAACATATGTTTTTGTTAAAGTTCAATAAATTGTTACACAAAAATGTGTTTTGGTTTCATTTGATTCATTTGACTGAACCGTGTTTAGATTGTTTGTCAGTTCAACAAATAATCACGTCATAAATAATTTATGGCAATTATTGTTTTGGTTCCCGGTCATTTAATTTTATTGAAATAATATTTACGGATGGCATTAAATAGGTCGGTAGGATATATGGATATATATTATAGGTATGTTTTATGTGTTATCTAATATAATTATAAAAAGTATAAAAATCTATAAAATCCATAATTTTTTATTCAAAAGAGGAGAAAAATTCAATTTAGCTCTTTAACGATTTAAATTTTTTTTGAGTTATATATTATAGAAAATAGGTATAGTCAGGGGCATATTTAGCATTGTAAAACAGGGGAGAGGGGCTAAATCCCTTTATTGCAAATAAAATTCATACTATTAGTATATTAACAAAATGTTTTATTTATTTACTAACAAAAAAGTAGTATATATAATTTTTTTTTTAACATAGATTATTTTACTTCGTATTTTGTCATTAATTTTAAAATATTGTGATACAAATTACAATTTACAATTTTAATTTTTTCGACTTTTTAGCAAACTCATCAATGATTTTTTCTCTATTTAAGCGCTTTAGTAAATCCTTTTCTATGTTATGTAATGCCCAATTATCAAAACGATTTTCCTCCATTGAAGATCTCAGCCGTGTTTTTATTCTCCTCATAGCTAAAAAAGAACGCTCACAAGTAGCTGTGGTAACGTGTAATATTAATAGTACTCTTAACATTTTTCTTAAATTTGGTAGTACCGATTCATTAGCAATTTTTATTAAGTCATTAAAATCCTATTCTTCTTTTGATATCCAATGCGTTGCCACCATCATTTCTGCTTTTAGTAGATTCGAATTAATTTTAAATAACTTCTAATAGTTTTTAATAAAAAGGTCAGAGTCAATGGTATTCAGTTTTAAGAAACTATTAAGAGTATTTGCAATAGATAAACTTTCACTTGAAAATCTGTAATGTAATCCTTGAATTATACTGTCTAAAATCTTATAATATGAGTAATTTCTCCAATATTCTTCTGGTGTTTTATTTGATTCTTCAAAACATTCTATTCCCATTGTAGATGTAATAATACTATCCCTAAGTAAAGTATTTTCAAAATTTTTTTTTGGAATTGGATGGTATATTTAGATTAACATCAAAATTGTCAAATAATTCTGTTAATATAACCCACAAACATTAAAATGATTATTTGTTTCGTTTGTCCTCTAATGTTTTAGTAACACTTTTTATGATTTCCAAAGCTTTACCCAATATCATAAACTTACTTTGAAGGTTTTTGTACTTAAGTACTTCATGAAAAATTAAAAGGTTAACAACAAAATGGCCATTTTTAAGGTTATTTAAGATTCCGCAGCCTCAACACAGTTATAATCATTATTTTCTTCAATTCTGGTATCTAAAACTTCTAGAATAGAACCATAATATTGTTTTACCATATCACAATTTTCAAAACAACATACCCATTACACTAGTGCCATCATACGATTGACCTATCATAGGCACTTGATCAATATTTAGAGTTTTTACACTTTCAAGTTTGATATTTGAAATACTAGCAGCAGATTTTGATGTGGAACATAAAACAAAAGACAAAAACCGTTTTTGAACCACCATTTGTTTAGTGTATCTTACACAGATAGTAAATTGTTTTTTTTTTTCAAATGACCTGGCTACATTACACATTAAAGCGTACATCCCACATTTTGTTACTTCTTGTACTATTTGTGACCTCTCCAAGCCTGCCGTTATGTTTATTAAATCATTTTGAATTAAGGACATGTGTAATTAAAATATGACGTTTCATTTTGCTAGCAAATGATGGATTATAAGTGGTTAACATACGGCATATTTCTTTGAAATTACTTGATTAAGTGATTTTTTATTTTCATTATGACCTCTAATATTTGAACCCTGATGTGCTAAAAATTTAACTGCATTAATTATTAACATATATTTTCGATTCTTTTCGACTTCTTCTTTATAAGTACTAGACATTTGTATATGTACAATGTAAATTAACAGTTTTTTTTAGTATTCTGATAATATTTATATTTTTCCAAACTAAAAAGATATGAATTTCTGCTATGCTTTTTTAATTTTCATGATCTGAAAAAATCTCGAGGTGAAAAAGAAGCAGTGTGGTCCGCAATACAGTAATAGCTTTTGCCCAACTCCTTTCGACCTGGCTACACGATCGTCGTCTTTTTCCAACATTATTAATGTTCAAATTTAATACACAAGTTTTAATATTTATTTTCCGTGTCCGAGTTATTGCACTGATAAAAATTATTACGTTTTTTCAATTATTTGGACGCACGTCGACTAATGTTTGTGTGATTCAAATTTTAAAAATTTCAAAAATTTACAGAAGATAAATAACTTTTTTTAGCAATATAAACTAGAATTTGTTGGGGGCTTAGCCCCCTAGCCCCTCTTCAAATACTCCCCTGGGTATGGTCCATTTTCAATTATACCATTCGTATGGACTGTAGTAGTCAAATATAACTTTTTAAGAAATAATTATTTTCAATTTATCTATCAAAGTAACTATTCAATCTAATGCAGGTTTTTGTAATTATTTATTATACCACTAAATAATATCCTAAATTGAACAGTAAAAAATATAAAAATCCAATACCTTTCAATGGTGAAATCTTAAATCCATCATTAGTGTACCTATTTTAAATTAGTAAATTTGATCAGAAATCAGAATATGGTACTATGAAGAGATCATTATTAGATTTTTCGACATTTTTATACAACGTGGAAAAAAACACGTAAAAATGATAAAAACACGATTTCGACAAATATTGAAATAATGAAATATATTAACATTAAATTTAGTACATTATTGAAGGGATAAGATTTTCAATTTTTTTCTTAAATTTTAAATTGAAGAAAGTTGGCTTTTAATTTTTAAACTTATATTATTTAGATAGCAACAGAAATCATAATTAATAAATTAATAATATTGCTATAATACTTTTTCGAATTGATATGAATTCGGAATAAAATTATGATGAGAATTTTATTGAGAACGTAGATGATATTTAAAATAACACATTGAATGTTAGTAATTCTCCTGTTAAAATACCAGACTCTAAAATTACACGGTTGAAGAATTGTTAACATTTTATTTATTTTTAAGTAAATAGCTGATATTGATTACAAACCGTTTAATCGTTATATCAAAGATATGATTTGTACGTGAAAAATCAATTGGGTTAATATTAAATTATATCAATATTTTCGTGCAAATTATGTGAAATTGAAAAAACAATTTTCCCTAAAAATCAAACAACCAGCTGTAGCTGGTATTATGAATATTGGTGCGAGATACAGTCAATTAGAAACCATAACATCAGCTTTAGATACACCATCACATACAACATTGTTTGTAAAGGATATAAAATAGCTGCAGCTAAGGCGATGGGAGATGCTGCTAAAGAAGAAGCAAAACTTGCAATTTCATCAGGAAATGTTGATGTAGACGGTAGTCAACTTATTACAGTTATTGCAGATGAGAGTTGATACAAAAATTCATATAAAACAATGTATACGTATAACTCATTATCTGGCACGGCAAGTTATTATTCATTTTTAAAAAAATAAAATTAATTTTGTGTTAAATTTGATTTGTTTGTTTGTTAATTTATTTATATTTTAACTCTAATTTATTCATTACTGTATTAGTTGATAAATAGGATTGTGAAAAATAAAAATGCAAACTACTTGCATATATTATTGTGTACCAAAAAATGAAGTAAAAATGATAAAAATATAATTCGTCAATTCCAAATTCCTTCGTAATTTCGAAATAGACTAAATTAACTTACATCGAAATTCTATTCCGAATCGTATTTTTCGAATGCAATGATTTATCATTGCTTTTAAATGCAATACATTCACCATAATTATAAGCAAAGTGTTTCCATCCCTACCAACACTCTACGAGCGAAGTGTTTCCACTCCCTCCTGAATTTGTTTTTTTAAATTGTTAAATAATGGGCCTTTTTTTTTAATTACTTACACTATATTAAGATTTAAGAAGAAAAGCAATACAATTTTGAAACACTGCCGTTAAATGAATCTTATAAATAGCATAGGCATATTATAGTCATTATTTAAATTTTTATTTAATATATTTCACAGGTTAAAATTATAGGGTATAAAACCAAAAAACTACTTTTTCTTGGAGTAAGAAATAAGTATTGTGCTATTTGTATTCGTACTAAGACCAAAAAAATAGTAGCATCTCACGATTGTACTAAAATTTGGCCCTTGAATAATAGTTCTTCAAACATTGAAGCCTCAACAATTGTTGATGGATTTGTACAGTGAGAAAATGTATGGTATGAGATGGAACAAACTAATTTCTGATGGAGATAGTAGTGTCCATAAAAATTATTGGAAACGAAGCCTTATAAAAACTTAACCGTAGAAAAAGTGCAGTAATCATTTATTATAAAAACCTTTATAATAAACTTGAAGAATTGACTACTAAACCACAATCTGGAAAACTAGAACACCGAAAAATGTTAAGTGAAAATATAATTTGAATACGTAAAGGAATTGTATCAGCTATTATGTATCGAAAATCTAATGGCCATTCGGCTGATCAACTTCGGCAAGATATTATAAATAGTATAAATCATGTATTTGGACATCATGAAGAATGCGCATCTTATTTTTGTGAAAATAAAAATTCCGAGAAAAATTATATTGAAAAAATGTAAATCAACTGATCAAAATTTGTATGTCATGATAAAATATATAAGAAATATAGCAAGAAATAGTAGTAGCTTATTGCAAGACGTTGATAGTAACATTGTGGAATCGTATAATTCTATAATATCTAAAGTTATAGGTGGCAAAAGAATTAATTATACGATGATTCGATCATATTCTGGACGATGTATAATTGCAGCTGTCAGTAAAAATACTAAATGTCCACTGTATTCTCTACATAAAGTTTTATACAAAAAAGTAAATCAAAAAAATTTGTGTAAATTTAATTGAAAACTTACGTAAAAAAACAACATGAACAAAACAATGCTTAACAAAAAAAATAAACGATTTAAAAAGTTCTTATTTTCAAGTCATATTCCTGATATATCATATGGTGATAATGCGAGTAAACCATATATCCAGATGTCCAGTAAATGAGAAGTTATTAACAATATAAGTTGCAAACAGAAGAGAAGATATACAACTAGAAACAGTTGACAAATATCAGAGTGCTCAATGGAATGAAGTTCGAAGAAAATTGCTTACTGCTTCTAATTTTTGGCCGTCGAATAGATACAGGATGCGAAAATAAAGTTAAAAGTATTCTATACAGTACTGAAATCATGGAATCGTCACTAGATTATGGAAAAGAAAATGAAACTATTTCTAAAGAGAACTGCAAGACATTTTAGAAGAACCTATATGAAATTATGGTTTTTTCATAGACGACGAATATTTCTTTTTAGGAGGAACACCAGATGGTCTTATAGATGATCATTGACTTGTAGAAATAAAATGTCCTTATTCGGCTGTTAATATGAAACTCGAAAAAGCAATTATAAACAAAAAAAATGAGCTTTGGACAATAATTAAAGACGGAACAGTTGTAAATATCAAAAATACATAAATACCACTACCAAGTTCAAGATAAAATGAAAGTAACAAAAAAATAATTTTGTATATTTGCAGTATGGTCACCTAAAGGCATTAAAGCTGAAAAAATATTTTTTAATCAGCAATTTTGGTAACAAGAAATGTTACCAAAATTAATGTTATTTTTTATGACTACTTATTACCAGAAATTGTGGATCCAAGACACCCAGCTGGACAAATCTGAAATCCACAACATATAATTAATGCAAATAACTGAAATAACGAAAAAAAAGTAAAGAGAATCCAAAATCGTCGTTCATAAAAAAACAAATGTGTAAAAATTTATTAATTTTTATTAAACATATTACGTTTTAACATCTTTTATTATATTAATAAAATTGTAAAAAATAATATTAAAATAATACTGTAATTAAGTAATAAATATTGAAGCGTTCTAATATTATTTATTATAATATGTACCTATACTCTAAAGATACCTATGCAGCAAAAATACGATCTTGTCAATTCCAGATTTTTCATTTCTTCGGAATTTCGTAAGATCATATTTATTTCTACATTTTATCCTTGATGTAATGTTGAACATTGGTAGGTACTGAATATATAACTAATATTAAGAGTTACGAATACTACACCAAAGCTACGCTCAAAATCGTTTTATTGAATGCAATACATCCACCAAGAGTATCCTGCCCAGTAGCGAAGTGCATCCATCCCTACTGATACCCAACAAGCGAAGGGCACCTTTTTTATATATTGTTCTCATAATAATAAGTCATTAATTTTTTAATTTTAAAATTAAATAAGTGATAGAATAATAGAAACTATTAAAATACATATCTATAAAAATTACAAACTTTAAAAGGCACAAATTGAAAAAAGAGAATTACCGTTAAAAAATGAAAAAAATGTTTACGTTAATATAATTATAAGTTATAACAAAACATAAACATTTAGTGAAAATGGCAAGTCTCTAAGACCATTACTTTCGGAGTTAGACGAATAGATAAAAATGAGTATAGGTACTTAGTAATTTACGATAATAAGAAATAATATTGAATGATGGTAGTATGAAACACGGCAAAATTATATCTAAACGTCTTTATAGTATTTCTAAGAAAAATACAATTTTGAAAACGGGCTACGAGCGTCAAGTACGACTTGTTTATAGATTTACTGATATTACACGCAAATAATTTACTCACACAATCGCACACAATTTTAACATCAGAGGCGTTGTGCTCAGTGGCGGTTCATCCCAAAGATGGGCCCTTGAGCAAAAGTAAAAAAGGGCCCTCTTCACTTTTTAATTCTAAATAATATAAATATAGGTTCATAAATTCAAATTTAAAGTAAGTATTTTTATACCAAAATAATTAAATGTAATGCAAATTTATGACAATGATGTATTGATATCAGATTGA